>VZUI01055046.1:0-24234 GCA_013401135.1 Cettia cetti | reverse complement strand
GTGCGCCCCAGTGCATCCCAGTGCATCACAGTGCACCCCAGTGCATCCCAGTGCGCCCCAGTGCATCCCAGTGCATCACAGTGCACCCCAGTGCATCCCAGTGCGCCCCAGTGCATCCCAGTGCATCACAGTGCACCCCAGTGCATCCCAGTGCGCCCCAGTGCATCCCAGTGCATCCCAGTGCATCCCAGTGCATCCCAGTACATCCCAGTACATCCCAGTGCACCCCAGTGCATCCCAGTGCATCCCAGTACATCCCAGTGCATCCCAGTGCACCCCAGTGCAACCCAGTGCACCCCAGTGCATCCCCTCACCCTGAATCCCACAGGACGTGCATCCCAGTGCCCTTGTCCTGCTGCAGCCCCCCACACCCCACAGGGGTACCCCCCAGACCCCAAAGCAGCTCTGGGCTGTCCCCAAGGGCTGTCCCCATCACTGCCGTGGTGGCAGAAGCCTCCAGGGTCCATCCAGCCCAACCCCGCTCTCCCTGCTGGAATTCTGTCCCCGGAGAGCTGTAATTAGTTAATTCCCTCGCTATTTATAAATCAATGTGGAAATCCCTCTGTTTTTATTCCCAGCTCTGTTGGTCGCCCTGGCTGGGCCCCTTTAACTCGGGATAAAATCCCGGAGAGGATGATCCGGGTCCATGAATAAATAATTGCCTTAATTCCTCATTAAGGGCTGGGGAATGCAGGGCAGGGCTTGGGGACGGTCCCTGCCGCCCCTCTCCTGCTCTGCCCTGCAGCCTCCCAGCGCTTAACACCCAATAAATTAATAATCAGCCGCACTTTAAGTAGGTCTGGAAAGTGGAAAACAACCTCGGCAAGGATGTGGCGGGCAGCAGCAGCAGAGATTTGTCTGCCCGTCCATCTGCCGGAGGAGCAGCCAGACCATAATCTGATCCTGCAAATTCCTGCCCCTTCCAAAGCTCCCGGTGGGGCCGGAGTTTCCTGCCCCGCTCCGGAGCTCTGCCCGGGCGGGAGGAGGCAGAGGGAGGGGTGGGATCCGGGCTGGGGCCGCTGGTTTGCACTGGGAGCGCTGGGATGGTGCTTGGGTTGTGCTGGAATCTCCAATCCCGGTTCCTGTCCCCCAGGGCCGCCGCTGTCACCTCGTGTCCCCGGCCACGCCGGGAGAGGAAAAGCTGGGAGCTGGAAAAGGCCGGGGGTGTTCTGGGGACAGGCAGGGGGACCCCGGGGGCTGCAGGGTGACCCCAGGAGCCACAGGGTGACCCCGGGGGCTGCAGGGTGACCCCAGGAGCCGCAGGGGGACCCCAGGGGCTGCAGGGTGAGCTCAGGAGCTGCAGGGGGACCCCAGGAGCTGCAGGGTGACCCCGGGAGATACAGGGTGACCCCAGGAACCACAGGGTGACCCCAGGGGCTGCAGGGCTCCCTGGCCGCTCCAGGGCCAGCCGATCCACGCCGGGAAGGAGCAGGGAGGGACGGGCACAGCCGAGGAAGAGGAGGCAGGGCCGGGCTCCGGGGGGAGCGTGGCTATTTATAACCGCGGCAGCGCCGCAGGAGAGGCTGAGCGGGAACAGCCGGGAAGGGAGAGCCGGGGATTCCTCGGAGATGAAAGCGGCTGGAGAAACGGGAGGGCCCGGCGTGCTGGGGGGTGGCACTGTCACTGTCACTGTCACTGTCACTGCCACTGTCACCCAGCCCGGCTCGGCTCCTTGCCCTTCACACACGGCACCCGTGTCCTGGAGCATCTGTCCTGCAGGGCTGGGGTGGGTTTGTCTGTCCCCTCTGGCAAAACACGGAGAAGGATTGGAGCACCCGTGAGCCCAGTGCCAGAAATCCCCTAAAATCCAAGGAAACGCCTCCCCACAGGCTCCTGTTCTGCAGGGACACGTTGGTGTCCCCAAGGCCAGAGCCAGAGCCACGCTGGGGCTGCCAGAGCACCCCAGAGCCCCCAGCAGAGGGGATGGGATGGGATCCATGGAAAGGGAACGAATTGGATCCATGGAAGGGGATGGGATGGGATCCATGGGATGGGATCCATGGGATGGGATCCATGGGATGGGATCCATGGAATGGGATGGGATTGGATCCATGGAAGGGGATGGGATGAGATTGGATCCATGGAAGGGGATGGGATGGGATTGGATCCATGGAAGGGGATGGGATTGGATCCATGGAAGGGGATGGGATTGGATCCATGGAAGGGGATGGGATTGGATCCATGGAAGGGGATGGGATTGGATCCATGGAAGGGGATGGGGTGGCACAGCAGCACAAGGCCTGTTCACATTCCCGATGAAATGAGCCAGGATGAAATGACCTCCAGCAGAAAGGCTGGAAATCCCTCCTGGAAGGTGAGCAGTGTGGATTTTTCACGGATATTCCCAAGGCTGAAGGGCTGCTGGGACACCAGGAAAGGCTCCCCAGCCACCAATTCCTCCCCATTTGGGAACAGCAGCCTGGAGCTGGGGCTGGGAACAAACCCCACGTGTCCATAATTCCACACTCGTGGACTGTGGGTCCTTCCAAGCCCCAGAGCCTCCCTGGCAGCGCAGCAGGGAGCAGCCTGCCCGTGGCCCGTGGCCGCTGGGGACACTGCACCCTCAGGGCCACCCCGGCTGCCATCCAAGGGCTTTTTATCAACTGGCACCCAAAAGTCAATAAGGAAGACGCCGCCTGTTTTAATTAACAGCAATTTCGCTCAGACGGGGGTGAGCTGATGTGCCAGGGGGAGGGAGAGGGAGCTGGAGACAAAACATGACCTTGTTGGTGCAGCACACACAGCGGGACATTGTTTTCCCCTCCCAGCGTGGCCTTGGGTGCTGCTGGGCTCCGTGGCACAGCTCGTGCTGGGGACAGGGGGTTGTGCCACCCGTGGGGGCTCTGGAGCAGCTCTGGGTGCCTGGAAGAGCTGCAGAGCTCAGGATGTGGCACTTGGGAGTTGTCCTCGAGGGCTGGCACAGGAGGGTCTGGATTTTGGGAGCCGGCAGTGAAATGTGGCTGGGTGCTGCAGCAGCAACCCATCAGCTTGGTGCCACTTTCCTTTCTCCTCAGTTCTCCAATTCTGGGAAATCACAGAGGAGGAACAGCCAGAGGGGGAAAACCTCCCTGTGCGTGTGCCAGGCTGCTCAGGCAGGCAGGGAGCTGGGGTGGGACACAGGTGACACAGCCTGTCCCCACGGCAGGACCT
Organism: Cettia cetti; assembly: GCA_013401135.1. Lineage (NCBI taxonomy): Eukaryota > Metazoa > Chordata > Aves > Passeriformes > Sylviidae > Cettia > Cettia cetti. The sequence continues at coordinate 21,084 of VZUI01055046.1, read as the reverse complement.
GTCCCCAAGGCAGGACCTGTCCCCACGGCAGGACACCCCAGGGATGATGGGGCTGGGATGAGCAGGACCCTGGAAGGAGCAAAATCCCGGGATGAGACACCCTGGAGTGAGCAGCACCCCGGGGTGACAGGACCGAGGCCACCTGCTCCAGGACAGCCCTGGGGACACGGGAAAGGTCCAAGCGGCACCACGGGACCCTGGCAGGGGTGGCAGGGCAGGGGTGGCAGGGCTGGGGGCACAGGCCCTGCAGGGGTGTTGGTGATGGGGGCAGAGGCACCCAGGGGCTCCGGGGCTGGGGGGAGCAGCACCCCGGGGTGATGGTGTGGGGGACAGAGACACCCCAAAGCTGTCAGGGGTGGAGTCAGCAGCACCCCGGGGTGCTGGAGCCGCCGTGAGACCCCACCCAGGGACGGGGGTGCCCCCACCCGGGGACGGGGGTGCCCCCACCGCCCCCCCTCACCCAACCCCCCCTCGGCCGCCCCGACCTCCGCTGGCGCACCGGCGGGGAGGGGGCTCGGCGGCCACCAGAACCCCCCGTGCCCGGCGGGGCGGTGGCTCCACCGCGCTCCCCCCGCCCCCGGGGCGGGCTCGGCACCGTCCCGCCCCCGCCCCTCGCCTTATCAGCGGCCGGCGGGGGGCTCGCCCCACTCCCGCCCAGCGCAGCCGCCGCGGCGGGGCCGGCACCTCCCCAAGTGCCGCACCATGGGCAGCCAGGGCTCCAAGGCGGCGGGCGGCGACCCCGACACCGCCAAGGCCAACGGGCAGGTGGGTACCGGGGGGAACCGGCGGGTACCGGGGGAACCGGGGGCACCGTGCGCCCCGCCGGGGCGGGCGGCAGCGCGGACAAAGGCGCGGCGGGGAGGGGCGCGGTGATGGAGCCGAGGGGATCCTTCCTGCCCCGGGAGCGGGGGGGGGGGGACTCTCCTGCCCGGCCGGTACCGGGAGATGCGGCACCGCCCGCGCCGCGCCTCGGGCTTCCCCCGGCACCGGGCGGGTCCCGTCCGCCGCCGCGCCCCGGTACCGGGAGTGGAGCGCGGGCGCCTCCCGGTGGTAGCGCCGTGCCCCCCCCGCACCGAGCGTATCCCCCCCCCCCGTGAGACCCTCACCCGGGCCCGCTGCACCCCCCTGCCTCGGCTCGGTGCGCTCCGTGCCCTCGGGGGCAGCCCCGCTCTGTGCCCGGTGCTCCCCGGTCCCCCCTCTCCCCGCCGCGGTGCCCCCGCTGGACCCCCCCGTGCTCGGTGCCCCCCGATTCCCGGCTGGGAGCCCTTTGGGGGCGGGTTTTGGGGCGGGGGTCCCGGCCGTGCCTAACGCGCTGCCCCCGCAGGAGAACGGCCATGTGATCTACAACGGGGACATGACGCCCAAGGTGGGGGTCGAGCTGCCCCCCCAGAACGGGAACGGCTCGGCGGAACCCCCCAAGGAGGAGAGCGAGGGCGAAGCGGGCGGTGCGGACACCATCGAGCCCGCCCCGGCCGCCTCCGACGGCGGCGACCCCAAACCCGAAGGAGCCGCGGCCCCCAAGGACGCCCCCAAGAAGAAGAAGAAGTTCTCGTTCAAGAAATCCTTCAAGCTGAGCGGGATCTCCTTTCGCAAGAACAAGAAGGAAGCCGGGGACTCCTCCGGCTCCTCGCCCACCGAGGAGCAGGGCAAGAGCGACGAGACCCCGCCGGGGGGGCTGCAGCCTTCGGCCCCTCCCGAGGAGGAGGAGGAGGAGCAGGGCGGCCCCGGCGAGGGGGCTGAGCCCCCCAAGGATGGAGGAGAAGCCGCGGGGAGCCCGGAGGAGGAGAAGCAGCAGCAGCAGCAGGGAGGGGAGAGCCACGGAGACACAGCCAAACCCGAGGAGCCCTCGAAAGGCGCGGGGCCGGAGCCCACAACGGAGCAGAAGGAAGAGTAGAGAGCGCTGGGGCATCCCCCTGTCCTCACCGGGGACCCTCCCGCCGCCCTCCGCCCCTCCCGGATCGCCACGGACTCGCCCACACCGCCCCGGCCCCCCTAGGACTGACAGCACGCCCCGCACTCCCTCCTCCCCCGCAGGTATTGCTCTCCCTCTCTCCCCGCCCCGTTCCTGGTAGAAACAAAAAAAAAAAAAAAAAAAAGAAAAAAAAAAGGAAAAAAAAAAAAAAAAGAAAAAGCTGGTTTGGATTCCCATCACCGCCGCCGCTTGGAGGAGTTGGAGCTGAATTCCTTGGAAAAAATAACAACAACAACAACAACAAAAAGAATAAAACTGGGGAGGAAGATTTGTCCCGGACACCACTGGAGTTTACAGTTTGTAAGAACCCGGATCCCAAATCCTGCTCTGGATCTCTCCAGCCTCCAGACTGTCCCTGCTCCTCCTGCTCCCACTGACTGTTCAATGGAATTTTTGATTTTTTTTTGTTTAGTTTTGTTTTTTTTTCTTTATTTCTCAGTTTACATTCCTGGTTCTGACTTTTCATTTCAAGTATTTCGTGCTTTTTATATAGAAATCGATGGTTTAAAAAGCTAATCTGGTTAGTTTTTTATAATGTCTTCTATTGGCTTAAAACCATAAAGCTTGTAAGTCCGCTGTGTTTAATTCTGCTTTAAGGGATAACTTTTAGGGTGTGGGGTGGAAAGAGGGGGCCCTGCCAGCTGTATAATGTGAAGCCAACGTTGTTTCTTTCTTTTTTTTTTTTTCTCTGTAAATAATTTTTTTAATGGCCAAAAAAAAAAAAACAAACAAAAAACCAACACTTGATTTGCAATTTTCTAACTTGTAAAAAAAAAAAAAAAACCAAAAAAAAAAAAAGGAGAAAGGGAAAAAAAAACACCCCAAACAAAACAACAACAAACCCAACCAAACAAAAGCTGTAACATTTGAAAGGAATAAATGGTGACCCCTTTATGGGAGAGCTCGAGTCCTTCTTGTCCTGAATGCCAGGGAAGGAAGATGGCAGTTGCTTATTTAGCCCAACAGCTGCTGCCTTTAATCAGCGCTCGGCGTTAATTGACTGGCAGCAGATGCAGAGCTCCGGCCACAAAGGACTTTCCCACCCCAGCCCCGTCCCCACCTCGCCATCGCTGCTCAGCTGCCTGCTCCGGCCCTGTTTTCCTCCCAATCCTTGGGAAAAAAAACCCCAGGATTTTACTCAGGATGAGGAGAAATTCCCCATTTGAAGCTTGGTTGCTTTTAATTTAAATCAGGGGTTTTTTGTTGGGTTGGGTTTTTTTGGGTTTTTTTTTTTGTTTTTTTTTTAGAGCGGGATTAGCTCCTCTGAGTTGAAAGGAGCACAAAAGGCGAGGGCTGGGAGCGAAGATTTCCTGAACAAAGGGAAAAAGGAGGCGACAATGGAGCCTCTATCCCCGCTCCTGTCACCTGCACCGGGATGGATTTTCCCCAGGAAGGAGCAGAGCCCTGGAAGCTGCTCCTGTCACCGGCACCTCGGGGTGGCTTTTCCAGAGGAAATCCCTGGAAGCAGCTCCTCCATTTCATGGCCTTGCTCCCAATTCCCAATTTTTTTTCCCCCAACCCAGCAGCTGCTCTTGATGTTTTAGGCTGGAGAAGAGCAAAAAAAAAAATAAAATAAAATAACCCCCCCCCCCCCAACCCATTGTTTGCCCCACCAGGCGCCACCCTGGCAAGGAGCATCCTTGAGGTAGGTGGGAATGACTCCCAAAATCCCACATTTTCTGCAAAAAAAAGCCAAAATGCGGGATCTGCTTCCCAAAGTGATTCGTTTCTTTGAGCAGAGGGGTGGAATAAAGGGATTTTTAACTCAATTTCGAAGGAAAAGTGGGATTTGGGAGCACCCGGCGGAGCCGCAGCCTGGCAGCCATTTTAGGAATCCTGGCACGGGGAAGGGAAGGGGGAACTCGGTGGCGATTCCACTCAAATTCCTGGGGTTTTGTTCAAAAAGGGGAGGATTTGGAGGTGGGAGGGAGGATGGGGCACCCAAAGTGTGCTGAGCCCACACAAAACTGCTTTTATTTTGGCTGTAAAAAGAGCAGGTTTGGGGTTTTGTGGCCATTTCAGGTGTGAGCAGCACTCGGCTCCACAATGGAGCTGCTCCTCATTAAATTCATTTTCATCCTCTTGGATTCTGGATAAAACCATTTCAAATTCAGTCTAAAGATGAATTCAGTCCATCACTTTGTTATTCCCAAACTGCTCCAGCCCAGCCAGGATCAGGGATCAGAACCCAGCTGAAATTTGGGAATAAAACCACCCCTGGTCAAGCTGTGAGCAAAAAAAAAAAAACAAACAAAAACCACCCAAAAATCCCCCAAACCCATCAGGTTTTGAGTTTTTTTTTTCACAGAGGGAGAATCTCAAGGCTGTTTTGTAAAACCACTTGGGGAAAAAAATAAAAACAAACAAAAGCCAAATAATTTACAAAGGAAATAACCATTTACAAAAGAGATTCAAGCAGTTTTTGAGGTGTAGGATAAATAAATAAATGAAATGTTCTGGTGGATGGAATTAAATCAACATTCCTGGAAGAAGAAGGGAATTAATGCCTTATTTTTTCTTTCCAAATCCTAATTCCACCTCTAATTTTTTTGTTGGGATCTCCATTAGATCCAAGACCAGCTCTGAAAAATGAATTAATTGAGCAAAAAAAAGCAGGCCAGGCTCACACCAACCATAGAAATGGAGCAGTTTTATTACAAAGGTTCTGAAAATTCAAAATAAACGCATCTTTAAAAAACCACAATAGATTTTCCCCTCCCATCCCTCCCACCATTCCCCAGACACAAAGTTACACTGATCTCTCTCTTGCTTCACATAAAAACACTGAAAATCAGAGTGAAAACCTCACTCAGACCCCAAAAGAGACTAAAAAAAACCCTCCACTGTGAGGAGAAAAAAAAAAAAATAAAGGGAGGGGTGGAAAACAAGGAGTTAAAAAAATAAACCTTTTGAAAAAGAACCTGTGTGAAGTTTTAGCAGCATTATTGGAGTTGAAACCCTCAGCAGTGCTCCCGTGGGAGGGTGCAGAGCCTCTGGAATTCCAGAGGGATCCCCCTGAGAAAGGAGAGCAGCGAGTGGGAACTGCCTGAAAAAAAAAAATTAAAATAAAATCCAAATTTCTCCCGTCTAAAAGTTTTGTTTTGTTTTTTTTCTTTCAAAAAAAAAAGCTCAGCTGTACAAAAGGAGAGGCCAAAAAAAAAAGGTCATAAAAGATATTTGGGGGTGAGGAGCTGGAGAAAAGCTCAGAGCCCCATCTGCTGTTCCCTCAGGAAGGCAACAGGATAAAAAAGGTTGGGAGGGAAATTCAGTTGGAAAACTTCTTAAAAATAAGGAAAAAATTGGGGTTTTTTTAGGGATACATATCAAGAAAAGCTGGCTCTGGGCTGGCTTTGAGGGGAGTTCTGGGGTTTCAGCAGAAAAGTGAAGCTCAAGGGGAGGAATTCCCTCCCCACCCAGAGAGGGGCTTAAAAAACCAGGTAAAAAATCCCATCCCTGCCCTTCCTGGAGGTGCCTCAAATGCTGCCACACTCCCTGGCTGCAGAGAGCCTGGAAAACTGAACCACCCCCTAAGGGTGATTTTAATTTTATATTTTCCAGATCTGGGGCTGATTCACTTTAAAAAAAAAAAATCAAATAAAAAAAAAGGATTTTTCAGGGTTTTTTTTTTCAGCTGCTTCATCTCGTTCCCCAAGTTTGCTGCAGGGAGGAGCCAACTCTGTTCAAGAACTGCACAATTTTGACCCTGAGAAGTGGCACCAGCTCACAGGTTTTTGTTTGTTTTGTGGTGGTGGAATCAGCTGAAGACCACAAAGGTCTCTCCCAGGCTTCATTTGGGAATTTTCCCATTAAAAATCAACACCAAAAAAAAAAAAGAAAAAAAGAAAAAAAGAAATAAAATCGAGGAAAACCAAGAATTGATGGCCATCTTTCCACCTAACCTGAAATGCAGACACTACTTCTACTTAAATTATTCTTTTTCAAGGTTATTTCAGAGGAGAGAGGGAAGGGGAGGAAGGGATTTTTGTGTTTTTAGAGCCACACCAAGGAGGGGCAGTGGAAGGCAAAGAGTGAAACTCCCCTGGTCAGCAAACCTGGGCTGCTCAGCAGAATCCTCCCCTGCCTGCTCCCAGTGGAGTGCAGCAAGGAATAATTTACAGTTCTCCAGTCATTTATACAATTATATAGAAATATATACAGAAAACTTATATAAAATAGAAATCCTGTGGGGAGGAGGCAACCCAGGAGCTAAACCTACGACAATGCCCGGCCACCTGCAGCCACTCAGGTGGATTTTGTTTCTTCCTTCACCCTGGAAAAGCAAAAAGAAATAAAAGGATTTGGCTTAAATCAAGGATTTGGGTTTAGATCTAACAGAAAAGCTTAAAATGTTGCTTATCTGGTTCGTTTTCAGCTAAAATTTAATATATTGCTGAAGGGAAGAGCAGTGTTTTGATTTTTCAGCCCTCTCAACATCTGTAAACTTCTTCCAACGAGGAAGCTGTGAGAAAGGCACCCAAAGTGGCACCCAAATTGTCACCTCAGCCCCCCCTACCCCTCCCAAACACCCCCCTGGGCACAGGCAGGAGCCAGGCTCACCCTTTGGGCTGTTCTGCAGCTGCTGCTGCTGCTGATGCTGCTGCTGCTGCTTTTTCCTCTTTTGCTTTTTCCTCTTCTTTCTCATCTGGGGAAAAAAAAAATAATAAAATAAATAAAATGAAAGACACAGAGCAATGCAGGAGGAAAGGAGAATTCCAGGCAGAATTCCAGGAGGTGCCAGCTCACCTTTCTTCTCCTCTTCCTCCTTCTCCTCCTCTGCTTTCACACGTTTGGCTTTCTTGAAGTTGGCGACGTTTTTGCGCCCTCCCTCGCCCTCGTCCTCGGAGTCAGAGAATTCCTCGTCACAGGATATTCTCTTGTTGGAATTTCGGACTGACAGGGAGAGCACAGAGCTGGCCTGAGCAGATTTTCAAAACCAGGAGGCTGCCAGCATTAATTCTCTGAGTGGAGCTCACATAAAGCAGGATTATGCCACGATAAAAACACTTTTTTTTTTTTTTTGGTACCTGAAGCATCTTTGAACTCATCCCAACTGCTCCAAAATCACATGGACAATTTGGATTAGGCACAGTGGGATGTCTAGACCTGACAGCAGGTTTAGAACCAGCCTCACATTGCCAAATCTGTCTGCCAGATCCAAAGCTGGATAGCAAACTCCATTTTCCACTGCTGGGATCACACCCAGGGCTCTGCCAAGGATTCTGTCCCAGCACTCAGCAGCTCTTGGAATTCTCCCTTTAAAACCCAAGTTTTTCCCATTATGGAAATCACCTGGCAGGAGAGATCCTGCAGTGCTTTGTCCTACAAAAATCCAGCAGGGAGGTGGATTCAAATCAGAGGGGTTAAAATAAGAGTGGAAACCCTGGGACAGAGCCTGAGGTGAAGCTCCAGCCCCACAAAGGTTTTTGGGGGCTCCACAAAGTTCCAGCCCAAAGCTTTGACTTTGGGTGTCCCCACAAACCGAGGAGGGGCTAAATCCTGAGTCAGGATTGGATCTAAACCCTTCATCCTCCTCAGGAGGAGCTGATGGATCCTGCTCAGCTTTGGGCTTTTCCCAGCAGAATTCCCAGCACCAGACAATTTTGGCACCTACTGGAAATGCGCTTCTCAGGATCATCCTCCTCCTCATCCCCACTGTCCTCCTGCACAGCATCCTCAGGAATTGGCTGCATCTGCACCCCAGGAGCGTGAGGGAGCATCCTCAGGTTCTCAAAGAGTCGCTGCCTAGAGCCAGCCAGGGAAGGACACTTTGTCACCAGGGCCACCAAGGCCACCAGCCCCCGTGGAAGGGACGCTGCCCCAACACTCACTTGATCTTCTCCAGGTATTCGTTGGTGTTCTGGTTGGTCATGTTGGAGGGGCTGATGTGGAGCTTGAAGTCTGGCCCAAAGTACTCAAAGTAGTCGTTGTACGGAAGTTCTGGTGGATAATTAAGGGTAATTAACACCGAGTTAATCACAAGCAGCTCTAGCACTCAGTGCATCCCAAAGGGATCCCGCAGAGGTTAGAGAAGCCCGGCAGCACCATTCCCTGAGCTCAGGGGGACAGCAGAGGGGGCAGGCCTGCCTGGGGCTGCAGGGGCTGTTACCGTTGGGGATCTCGGTGTCCAGAGCCACGGCAGTCTCGTAGGTCCAGCAGCGCGCCACGTTGCGGATTGTGTACCCCCCTCCTCCCAGCATCAGCATGGGCAGGTTGAAGCTCTTCACAAACTCCACACACTTGGCATGGCCTGCAGGACCAAAGCAAAGCTCACACTCGTGGTCCAAACCCCAAATTTTCCACGCAATGTCCTGCTGGGCTGTGGCAGCTGAGCTCCTACCTTTGATGGTGAGGTTGAAGCAGCCCAGCCTGTCCCCAGACAGGGAATCGGAGCCGCACTGCAGCACAACGGCGCTGGGCTGGAACGTCTCCATCACTTTGGAGATCACCTAAACAAAGGCCTTGTCACCCCCTGCCCACAGGCCACTGTCACAGCAGCACAGTGACAGCCAGGCACGTGAAGCCACCCCTGGAGCTGCCACAGCTGCCCTGCCAACACTGCGCGCTCTCACACCCACACAGGCCCCGATTGTTCGGTGGGGAAACAGAGCCCTCGGTGAGTGCTGGCACAAAAGCCTCACTAAAAACCCCCAAAGAACAGCCTCGAGGACAGAGGGGCACCCTCAGAGCCTCCCTCAGCACGGGGGGCTTCACTCACAGGCTTGAAAATGGCTTCGTAGGACTCGTCGTCGATGCCATCCCGCAGCGGGTAATTGACGGCGTAGTACTTCCCCTTGCCTGCCCCGATGTCCTGTGGGAGAGAGAGGAGCCCAGGGCTCACCAGAAATCCAAATCCTGCCCCAAGCTGCCCAAGGGAGCTTGGATTCCAATATAATCCAAGCCAGAGCAAATATTTAAGGGTATTAATATTGTTAAATATTAATGATTTATTGCAGAGATGCACAGCGGCGGTGCGGGCTGGCCAGAGCGGTCATTGAATCTATTTAGTCACTGAATTCTGCTTTAAAATAAAAATAAATTATTAAAAAGAAATTATTCTACTCTAAAATGTTCTATTTTAACATTTCTTTTATCGCTGTCACGCCCAAGTGGTTTATTAAAAATTGTTATTTCATTTATGGTGCAGCACCAAGCTCTTGGCAGGGCTGAAAAAATACAAATCCCGAGTGAAAGATGAGAGGATTTAGATCCAAAAAAACGCCACAGTTCCAGTAAAAGTCCCATAAAAATAAGCAAAGAACCTTTCACCCCTGAGAACTGAAGTTCTGGCAATGTCACTTTGAGTGACCCAGAACTGAGTCACTGCCAGGAAATGCCAATAAAAATCCACTCCCTCAGAAACCTTCACCCAAGAGTTTGTGTCACCAAGCTGGGTCTGCAAGGTGACCAAAATGTCATTTTTTTTTTGGTGAGCACAACCCCAGCAGAGAGACTGAGAGCAAAGATTTGGGTTTAATAAATGATCAAAGGGCTCTACCCTCAGAAAATGGGTGTGACACTGAGCAGGGACAGCCAGGAAAGCTGGGAAAAACCCAAATTTCTTGGGAATTTGGTGGCTCTCACCCTCAGGTCCCCAGTTCCTGGGAAATATTCTCCATATTTGTGGAAGGACACGGTCATGACTCTGTCTGTGGTGTAAAAAGCTTCCTCCACCCCATCCCCGTGGTGGATGTCGATGTCAATGTACAGCACACGCTGGTGGTACCTGGAAAAAAAATCAGAATATTGCATTTATCCCAAAGAAAAAACTGAGAAAACTGGGAGGAGAGTACGGAATTCAGGCCAGGATTTACAGGGGAAGGAGCTGCAGGGAAGGGACAGAAAATAAAGTGATTTTTACTGCTGAGTTTGTTTCAGATTCAGCTCAGTTTGGTCAGATTCAGCATTAAATAAAGTGCATTTTATACACATTTTTATGCACATTTTTATGCACATTTTTAGGCACATTTTTATGCTCAAGCCCCTCCTGGTGAGGTTTGCCTGGAGCCAGAAGAAGCTGTCACACAGCCATGGCTGGATGGCAGAGGGGAGGGACCAAAGACCAGCAGCCAAAAAAACCTAACATCCAAAAATCCACGCTGGGAGAGAAGAACAGAACCCAAAAAAATCAGGGAATAAAATCAAAGCCCAGAGGAGAAAGCAGAGAGGAAGAGAAGCCAGAGGTGCTGCCATACTTGAGGAGCTCCAGGATGGCCAGGACGATGTCGTTGACGTAGCAGAACCCAGAAGCTTCTGATTTTTTGGCGTGGTGGAGACCTCCTGCCCAGTTCACTGCAATGTCTGTCTGCTGCTTGTTCAGCTTCACAGCGCTGGCTGGGGGAGGAAAGCACAGAGAGGTGAAATCAGCAGTGAAAAGCAGCCTGAGGTGAAGCTCCAGCCCCTCCTCGGGGGTTTTTGGGGGGTTTTATGAAGGTTCAGGTTGAGGGTTTGGTTCTGGATGTCCCCACAAAGACAGGGAAAATGGGGATTGTTTCTTATCCCGTCTTACTTTTGTCTCAGAGCAGAAAAATCCTCACAAAGCAGCTGCCAGCACCCAGAAAAACCCCACAAAGCAGTCTCCAGAAAAACCCTCACAAAGCAGCACCCAGAAAAATCCTCACAAAGCAGCACCCAGAAAAACCCCACAAAGCAGCACCCAAAAAAAAGCCACAAAGCAGTCTCCAGAAAAATCCTCACAAAGCAGCACCCAGAAAAATCCTCACAAAGCAGCACCCAGAAAAATCCTCACAAAGCAGTCTCCAGAAAAATCCTCACAAAGCAACCCCCTTAAAAACCCTATAAAGCAGCACCCAGAAAAACCCCACAAAGCAGTCTCCAAAAAAACCCAGAAAGCAGTCTCCAAAAAAACCCCAAAAAGCAGTCTCCAGAAAAACCCCAAAAAGCAGTCTCCAGAAAAATCCCAAAAAGCAGTCCTTAGCACCCAGAAAAACCTTCACAAAGCAGTCCCCAAAAAAATCCTCACAAAAACAGCCCCCAGCACCCAGGAAAAACCCCACAAAGCAGCCCCCAAAAAAACCCCACAAAGCAGCTCCCAACATCCAAAAAATCCTCACAAAGCAGCCCCCAGCACCCAGAAAAACCCTCACAAAGCAGTCCCAAAAAAACCCCACAAAGCAGCCCCCAGCTGGGCTCACACTGGGGACAATGTGGATTTCTCAGAGCCCTGAACAAATGAAGGTTTTATCGAGTGAAAATGCATCCAGGAAGTTCTCCCCCTCTCCCAGCCCCTTCCAACAACTTTCTGCACGCCCTGGAACCTCCCAGGATCTGAATAAATGATGAATTTGGGGGAATTCTCCAGCCCTGGGAGCAGAGAGAGCACAGAGCTGCTTCAGAAAGTGCTGCAGGCAGTGCTGGGGTGCTGCTGGCACAGGAAATACACACTGGAGGTGTCACTGTGGTGGCAGCAGCCACAAAGCTCTCAGGCTGAGAAAATAAAAAGCATTTTCAATGTTCCAGCTCTCAAACTTTTTACTTTCTGCTTTGCCTCATGTCCACAGTTGGTGGGTTTTTTTTAAAAAACAGTTAAGTCACCCCTGGTCTTTTTTTTCCAGGTTGTGCCTGCCCAGAGTGAGACTTTCACAAATTTTATTTCAATTTTTTTTTTAAAAAATCAACCAGGCTGTTGTGGTTTTGTTTTAACTCTGTCACTGGTGATGTTCCAGAGCCATCCACACCTTCAGTAACTCAAATAAGTGATGAACAAATGGAAAGGGATTCAATAGACAAAGCTTGGAGAAATCTGGATTTAATTATTAAATCAGCAAGAGGTTCAGAGAGACAGAACTCCACCAAACACCATAAAAACCACACAGGATTTGTGATCTTACCAACAGAGCCTCCAGCAGAGAGCTGACAGAACTCAAAGAGCCCATCAAACACAGGGCAGTCCTCCCCAACATTAACTGGAAAAAAAAAATGGGAAAGAGTCATTAAAATAAAAGCAGAAATTAACCCCAAATCTTACAGCACCATCTGGACTTGAAAAGTGACCAAAAGTGTTAAAACAAAATGCTGTGATCAAATGATAAAATGGAAATGTGTGGCTGACACTTTGCACATGGCTTTAACTTCAAATCACACAGTTTTGGGTTCTCAGCACAACTGGAATAAATTTTTATTGTAATTAATTCCACTATTAAAAATTGTTGCTCATTACAAGAAATTAAACTTCAGGCCCCTTGATTTACTCTGCCCAAGCCTGGCATGCAAGAAATGGAATTAGAGACTGTTCACTGCCTTTCCAGCAGGTTTTGCTGAAGAAAAGCTCTGTCCTTTCCATGTTAAATTCTCCAATTTTTGGCTTTTTCAGGAATAAAACACAGTGCAGAGAACACTGAGCACCAGAGAGAGCAGAGTGTTCATGAGCTGTGGCTGCTCCAGGGGTAAACAGGTCAGTTTGGGTAAAAAAATGCACTTTGCTGGATGTCATTTGGTGGATTAAAGAATATCATGGACTGGGGGGAAGCTTTCAGTGTGTATTAATCATGAACCTTGTGCAGAAATATCTGTCCCCTTCAGCTCACAGGGGGTTTCCAAGAGGAAAATGTTGTTTAAATGAAGCTTGAGCTCTTCCCACTGGTTGTCTGGACTTGTTAGAAATCTGTTTTGCCCCAAAAAAAATCAGCTCAGAGTGGCTGAGACACAAAATTCAGGTTTTTGTGCCGTTAAAGAGACTTTCCATGGATTGGGGAGGTTGGAGCAAGACATCAGCTCATAATTAACCTACAAAATCATCAGGTATTGATGAGTATCTCAAACCTGCCCCATTTCCAAGCTGCAAATCCTTCAGATTTGGGGTAGAATTGAGGAGTTGGGGTTTTTAATTTGCTGGGTTTAAATGCCTCAACTCTGCTGGTTGAAGAAAATCCACACAGGCCAGAAATGGAGCAGCTCTGTCACCTCCAAGCCAGGAAGGGAATTTAGGCAACAAAAAAAAACCCCAAAAAACCAAAATACAACCAGGCCAAAGGATTTCCCTCAGCTCCTTCTGCTTGAGAGAGGGACCTGTTTTTAAAATGCTTTATCCACCAGAAAAAAAAAACCCAAAAACTCAAAAGCAAAGTCAGGAGCATGCCAAAAAAACCTCGAAAGCAAAGTCAGGAGAATAACAACTGCCAGAAGTTTGGGATAAACTCCTGGAGCTGGGCTGGGCTTCCCAGATTTTTCAGCTGCAGCATCACTCACTCACATCTTTGCATCTGCTTGCTGTACTCAGACATGTTGTCAGGGCGGATGGACCTCAGGAATTTGATGTAATCATCGCTGTGGTACTTGGTCATCTCCTCTGCATTGGCCTTGTGAGGACGCTGCAAGCACAGAACACAGCAAGGCTTGCTCTGCAGTTCATCCCCTCTCTAATTCCCATCTCCAGGCCCAGATTTAGCCCCAGGAAGTGTGGAAAGCATCAAACCAGCAGCTTTAAAGAAGAAAAACTGAATTTGAAAGGCAAGGATGGCACTCTTTGTGAGTGTCACACATGCAGACGTGGAAATAAATTAAATTTCAAGGCTAAAACCCAGTTTTCCAGTCTCTAAAGCCTCTCTGAAGCACAGAACTCCTCACTGAGAAGAAACCAGAATTACACCTTTCCTCTCAGAGAAAAGCTCCACAATTAACATAAATGATGACATTTAGTAATGAGCAGCCCCACACTTACATAGATCTCCATCTTCCTGTAGAGCCCATAGTTGAGCAGCAGGTTGTGGGTCATGCGGATCCTGTGGGGTTTCATGGGATGTCCTTGGCCATAATAATAATTCCCCACATCCCCTGGAGGCACAAAGGGTTTGGATCATCAGTCCCTGCTGAGGAATCCCAGCTCCATGAGCTCCCCTGGGCTTTATTTCTCCTCCCACCTTCCAGGGAAACCCACGGATTCAGGGTTCAGATGGGAGAGTCTGGAGGCTGAGGCAGGGATTTGGAATTCCTTGGAGAGGGGCTGGGATTGCACCCCTGCTGCTGGATCATCTCCCACCCCAAACCTCTCCTGGTTCTGCCAGCACAGAGGAGGAACCCCCAGGATTTTGGGGCAGAGATGAGGGCTGAGCTCCAGGCAGGTGCTGCAGGTTCCAGGCAGTGCTGGGAGCAGGATCCCAGGGGAGTTACTCCCAGCTCAGACACTGACTCAGCCCAGGAGCAGCCAGCCTGTGCCTCACTTTCCTCCTGTTTACCCAGGGAACTCTGAGCTCAGCAAACACCACCAGCTCTGCTTTTACTGCCCCACATTGCTCCTCACCCCCTTGGGATTCCTTGAAATCCTCCAGAGGAGTCCCAGGCCCCTTAAGAATTATTTTATGGGACCAGGGGAACAAAGTCACCTCCCCAGGTGGATTTTCTCCTCCAAACTGAGCTCACACCTCACTGCCAACGCAGGTTCCCACCCCTGGGGGATTCATTTCCCTGAATTTACAGGAATTTCACTTTCAGATCTCTGCCTCCTGCCTGATTTGGCTGCAGGGAGCTGGAATCTCTCCCAAACCTCAATTTTCTTGGGAAAGCAGAGCAAGTTGTTCCTGGGGTTCAACAAGTCCTGATCCTTTTTGGGAAGCAGGAGATGCAATCCGGTCTGGCCGGTGACTCAGTGGGGAGAATTAATTAATATTTCATCAGCACTCTCCACCTTCAGCAGAAGCAGTTTTTCCTCCTGTGCACATGGATTTACTTTCAGGCAGGAAAAGGAGATGCCAGAGGTGTAAATCCCACATCCAGGCAAGTCTGCTGCTGGAATTTACCTGCCTGTGGAGCTCTGGGGGGAAGTTCTTTCAGTAAATAGAATTCTTTTCGGTTCAACACTTTTTTTTTCACTGACAAGAATTCCATTTCCTGAAATTTTGGAAATCCATGCTGGTGTTTTCCTGGGCTAACCATCCTACCAGTTTTAGGGATGCATTTTACTACCTCTAAATCAAGATTTGGCGAACATGGAAGAGATGTTTGAGGCTCTGCCTAGAAAACACCAGCACAGAACTTGGTGAAGCTTTTAAATAAATCAGCATTAGCTGTGCAGGGAATGCCCTGGGCCAACCCTGAGCTCCTGTTCCCTGTGCTGAGCACTTCCCAAGCCCTGTGGATCCATGGATGAGCTCAGCTGCTCCTGGACGTCAGAGCAGATTAAGGAGTGTGAACTTACTGAACAAATCCCTCCACGGGGAGCTTTGGAGGGAGAAATTCCATCCAAACCTTGCCCCAGCCCCTCAGGATTCCAGAAAGGACCCTTTGGATACCAGCCCCAATTCCTCAGGGAATTCCCACATCAGGTTGGGTTGTTTCAACCTCCCAGCGTGGAAAATAAAAGGCTGGAATGAAGAAATTATTTATTTCCCCTTCAGTAAAAGCAGCTTTTTATCCTTCAGCTGAGAGCTGTTCAGAAAAGAACAGTGAAAAAGAAAAAAAAAATTTAAAAAGGCATAAAAACCTCACCACAGAGTATGGAGCTCAAATTTGTGAAATTCCTGTGTAGCAAAGACCTGCAGGGCAGCAGCATTTCAAAACAACTGCTTATTTCACATTTCAGATATAATTAAGTGCCTTCAGAAATTATAACCCAGCAGGACTGAAACCCTCACATTTGAGGAAAAAAAAACCTTCACATTTCTAGAGAAAAAAAGAAAAAAAAGCCCTCAGCATTGGATTTGGAAGAGCCTCCTGCACTGGGAATATCCTTTGGGAGGGGGGGAAAAAGTAGCAAGAACAAGTTTTTTATTTGATTTCAGGCTAAAACCAGTGATGGAACAGAGAATTGCACAACGCCTCTCACACAAGGAGAGCACAAAGCCCGTGAAAAACGAGCCAGGGCAGCAAATCAGCCCTGGAAAGGGACAGGGAGAGGGCAGGAGTGGGATTTCTCCCCCAGGAAGCCCCACAGGACAGCCAGGGAGGGATTTGGGATCTGTCCCAGCACAGAGAAGCGGCCCCAGAGGCAGAAGCGAAAGGAGCCGCCCCACAAACCCCACGATCAGAGCCGGAGCGAGGGATGCTCCTGGACGGGAGCTCCGTGCAGAGAGCCAGCCCCAGCCCTTCTGTGCCCTCCCGACACCCAAACGCTGTCCCGGGAGCCTCTCTTCCTCCTCGGGGCCCGTCCCCGCTGCCCCGGGGCCCCCCGACCCTCCGCAGCCTTGCCCATCTCCCAGACCCCCAGATCTCCCCGTTGCACCCCCCGATCTGCCCCCGCTCTGCCCGTTCTCCTCCCCAGTGCTCCCCAAACCCCTGCCATGCCCCCCGCACGCTTCCTATGCCCTTCAACGCCGCTAAAGCCCCGTATAATCCTTGACCTCCATGCCCTGATTGCTGCCCTCCGTCAGTGCCCTCAGTGACCCCCCACAACCTTTAAACCCCCCCAGCTCCATGTCCCCCAGTGATCCCCCACTCCCAACCTCTCATCCCATCTCCAGCACCCCCATCCTCCCTCAGTGACCCCCGCAGACAACCCCACCCCCTCCCCAGTGACCCCAATACCCCTCGATGACCCCTCACCCCCACCTCCCCTAATCTCCATTCCCCCCCCCCATTCTCCCCTCGCCCCTCAGCCCCGCCTCCTCCGTCCTCGATGCCCCCTCAGCCCCCCACTCCCCCCACCCAGGGACGGCTCCCCCGCGGCCCGGCGGGTGCCCGCAGCCCCTCACCATCGTAGTAGTAGCAGACTTTGCGCTTCGTCCCCTGCGTCAGCGCCATTTTCCTGCCTCCCCTCAGAGCGCCCGACCCGCCGCCGCCCCGCGCAACCAACCCCGCCCGCCCCGGGCCCGCGGCCCCGCCTCCCGCCCCGCTCTGTCCAATCGCAGCGCTCCGTTCCGCCCCCTCCCGCCCGCTAACCAATCGCAGGGTGCAGCGGCACCCAGCAGGTTAGGCTGAGCGCCGGGGGCGCCTGGGCTGTACCACTGCGGCAGGGGACGGGGGGGGACGGCCGTACCATGGCGGGGGGGGGTGAAAGAGGAGAGGGTCCAGGTGGGCGGGGAGGAACCATTCCCTGGGGGGGGGGGCAGGTGGGGCTGAACCATCCCAGGGGAGGGGGGGTCCCCAGGGCAGGGCTGACCCACGTGGGTGGGCGAGAGAGGGGCCGGGGGGGTCTCACAGGGCTGGGGTGGGGTCAGGGGGGTCCCGGGGTGGGTTGGGGCCAGCGGGGTTCATCTCCCGTGGGTAGCACCCAGTGGGGTCCACCCGCCGTGGGCATCACCCCGCGTACCCCATGCCATGGCAGCCTGGCCCTGCGAGGCTCCCGCCGCTAAAAACGCCTTTATTTCCCCCAAAATCATTATGGGGCGGGTGCTGCAAACACCGCGGGGGGGGAGAAGGAGCATCCCACGGCCGAGGGGGTGCAGTGGCCAGCGCTGCTGGGGGGGCTCCTGCCATCACCGGGGGATGAAGGGGGCACAGCCCGAGCAGGGTGAGGTGAGCCCTGGGCAGCTCCCGAGGGGCTGGAGCCGGGATCAGCAGGGTGGGCACCCTCCGAAGCTCCCTGTGCCATCCCCCAGCTTTTGGGGGTCTGCTTTGGCCGTCCGTCCCCTCCTGAAAGGGGGTGAAATCTGCTGCTCCCAAGCTCTGGAGCGCTTCAAATCTTCCCTGCGAGTTTCAGAATTCCCCCACACATCCATGGAGCCTGTGGGGACGTGGGGCACCCCCAGCACCCCAAAGCGGGGCCGTCCCTCAGGGCTGCTGCTGGTACTGGCCCTCGGTGGCAGTGAAGAAATCCTCGAGCACGCTCTTCATGAACTCGAAGGTGGGGCGCTCCTCGGGGTTCTCCTTCCAGCACTGCCTCATCAGCTCGTACAGCTCCGCGGGGCAGTTGTCCGGCTGCGGCATCCGATAGCCCCGCTCCAGGTTCTGGATCACCTCGGGGTTGGTCATCCCTGGAGGGAAACACGTGTGGGGCTGCGTTTGGGTCACCCTCGTGGTGTGGGTGGCACCCTGGGGTCCTCATCCCTGCCAGGACATGCTCAGAATCCAATTTGGGTCACAGGAACCATCTCAGGGTTTGGTTATCCCTGCCAGGACAATGCCCAGGACCCAATCTGGGTCACAGGAACCACCCCAGGGTTTGGTTATCCCTGCCAGGACAATGCCCAGGACCCAATCTGGGTCACAGGAACCATCTCAGGGTTTGGGGATTCCTGCCAGGACAATGCCCAGGATCCAGCTTGGGTCACCCCCATGTCACAGGGACCACCCTGGGGTTGGTCACCCCTGCCAGGACCCAGTTTGGGTCACCCCCATGTCACAGGTGCCACCCTGGAGTTGGTCATTCCTGCCAGGACAGTGCAGAGGATTCAATTAGTGTCATCCCCACCTCACAGGGACCACCCCAGGCTTGATCTTCTGTGCCAGAACAATGCCCATGACCCAGTTTGGGTCTCAGGGACCACTCCAGGATCGGTGATTCCTGCCAGGACAACGCCCAGGACCCAATTTGGGTCTCAGGAACCACCCCACCCCCCCAAATCCCGCGGGGGGGGACGGACCCTTCCATCCCCACCCACCTCCTCCAGCCCCTCCCCGGGTGGCTCTGGGGACCGTGCCCGGTGCAGGCTGCATGCTGGCAGGGCAGGGCGCCAGGCTGGCAGCAGCGTGCGTGCGGCACTGCATGCACACACACTCGTGGGCGTGCCAGCCCCGCAGCTGCCCGAAAATCCTGACCTGGATACGGGATCCGGCCGTAGGTGACGATCTCGGTGAGCAGGATCCCGAAGGACCACACGTCCGACTTGATGGTGAACGTCCCGTAGTTGATGGCCTCGGGTGCCGTCCACTTAATCGGGAATTTGGCCCCTGGGAAGCGGCGGGAGGGGATAAAGGCAGAGCTGGAATCAGCCCGGCTGCCTTGAATGCGATGTGACAACCCCCAGCCGGGCTCTGTGCCCGCCTGGCTTGGTGGCCGAGCCCCCCGAGCCCCCCCAAAGCAGGAGCCCCGCATCCCCCTGCGGCTGCGGGGAGAGAGATGCACAAGGGGAAACCTCCCTGAAAACCTCCCTGCACGCCCTGCCCGGCTCTCCCGCGGCTCCCAGCGATCCAGGCCGGCTGGAATCCCTTCCCGCTGTCCCCAAGCTCTGTGACCCGCGGGCAGGGCTGCGCTCACCCTCCCGAGCCGTGTACTCGTTATCCTCGATGAGCCGGGCCAGCCCAAAATCGGCGATTTTACAGCCCAGAGTGTCCGAGACGAGGATGTTGGCGGCCCTCAGGTCCCTGTGGATGTAATTCTTGGCCTCGATGAAGGCCATGCCTTCGGCAATCTGTGATTTGTGATTATCAGTGGATTGCAGTGGTTAATGAGCAGCCCCAGCCCGGCAGGATTCCCCGTTCCCCTGCTCCCCCTCACCTGTGCTGCCATGTCCAGCAGCTTGTTGGTGCTGAGCTTGACGCCTTCAGAGGTTTTGAGGAAGTCCACGAGGCTGCCTGTGATGAAAGCAGCAGTTCTCAGCTCCTGGGGCCCCTGGGGGGGTCACAAGGGCACTGTACCCCCCCTCCAAAAAAATCTCTGGGAATGTGGGCAGAACACAGAAAATGTTTTTCCCCAGGCTGGAGGTGGGAAAGAACAAAGGCGAAGCTTCCCCAGTGCTGGAGGCAAAGAAATCTCTAAAATTAACAAATTCCCACATTCCTTATGGAAACCTTTCAATTTTTTCTGCTTTTGGAGCCTGCACTGGGAGGTGCTGGAGGAGTTTAAAGAACAACCAGCACAGGGCCTGTTTAGGAGGGGATTTTTCACAGCTTGGGCTTTAACCTGAGGGACTTTTCCAGCCCTAAAATCCCTGTGGCAGGCCCTGGCGCCCTCGGGGTGGCCTCACCCTTCTCCATGAACTCGGTGATGATGTAGATGGGCTCCTTGGTGACCACGGCGTAGAGCCGCACCAGCCGCGGGTGCTGCAGCTTCTTCATCAGGTTGGCCTCGGCCAGGAAGGCGCTGGGGGACATGCTGCCAGCCTTCAGGCTCTTCACTGCCACCTTGGTGTGCCCGTTGTAGAAGCCTTTGGGGGAAAAAAGCAGGGGAAAATGGGATGTGGGCACTGGGCAGGTGACAAGAGTGGTGCAGCTGAGGAGGGCGGCTCCACCGAGCAGCACAAGCCAAGGAGGAGGTGGTGGAGGGTCCAAAAGTTGGCTGAGGATGGAGTTTCACACCCCAAAACGCTGTTGTGGTGTGGCTGGAGGGGGTTTTGGGGTGCTGAGGCAGTGGCCAGCGGCAGGCACTGATGGCTGTGTGTGGTTTTCAGCCCCCAGGAGGAAAGGAGGGTGTGGGGAGCTGGGTTTGGAGAGGGAGGTGGGGCTGGAGGAGCTGGACAGAGCTGGGGGGGCTTGGTGGGACAGGCAGAACCTGTGGGAGTGGGAGCAGAGACCCCAGAGGGCTGTGGGGCAGCGTGGAGGGGAGCGGGGAGGGATGGAGGGGAGCAGGGAGGGGAGCAGGGAGGGATGGGGGGGAGCAGGGAGGGATGGAGGGGAGCAGGGAGGGATGGAGGGGAGCCAGGCAGCCCTGGTGGTTTCCCCACCATGGCACCCAGGGAGCAGGAGGGGTTTTTGTGGCTGGATCTGCCTCCAAGCCCCCCCAGCTGCTGCAGCGTTCCAGCCACAGGGGACACTCCCCGGTGGGGACAGGGCCAGCAGCTCCCCCACTCCCTGCCCCCCCGTGCCCCCGCTGTGTCCAGCAGCAGAGCAGGGATCCAGGGATGGGAGAAAAGGAAGTTTGGGCCCTCAGAGCCACACGTGCCACACCTTGGGCCGTGCTGGCTGCTCCGTGTGAGATCCCAGCTGGAGCTCGGCTGGAGGGTGCTGCTGCTCCCTCTGCTGCCCCGGCCCCACCCTGACTCACCCATCCAGACCTCTCCGAACTGCCCCGCCCCCAGCTTCTCCACCAGCTTCAGCGACTCCCGCGGCACCTCCCACTCGTCCTGCCACCACGGCTTCTGCGGCTTCTGCGTCTGGCAGGGCCTGCCCAGGCGGCAGCAGAGCCCGTCGGAGCTGCCTGGGACAGGGAGGCACGGCTGGGTCCTGCTCACCCCGCCCCATCCCATCCCATCCCATCCCATCCCATCCCAACCCGTCCCGTCCCATCCCATCCCATCCCATCCCATCCCATCCATCCCATCCCATCCCATCCCATCCCATCCCGT
>VZUI01055045.1:12950-24244 GCA_013401135.1 Cettia cetti | reverse complement strand
CCAGGTGGGGCAGTGTTTCCCTTATCTGCTGCTAATGGCTCATCAATGCCTTGCCACATGACTCATAGATAACTCCCCCGGGAGCTGTCTCTGTTTAATGGGCCATCAAGGACCCATTACATGACTCATAGAATGATATCAGCCCATTGTGAGATGCTCCGCCCAGGGGGAGGAGCCAAGCATTCCCACATGGATATAATCTGGGGTTTGGGACAGCACAGGAGGCCTTTTCCCCACTGGATTCCCAGAGGACAAGAGCTACCATACCTCTACAGGATCACTGCTTTGACAAGACCATTTCATCTGGACTGCTGCTACCACCCTAACAGGGTGTCAGGTTGTATTCTGACTCTGTCAGTGGTATTTTGTACTATTGAATTTATTTTATTTTACTTTATTTTACTTCTTTCCTTTTCTTCTTACTAAATTGCACTTCTGACTTGGAGTCTCTCACTGGTTTTGCTTTCAAACCAGCACACTTTGCATTGATTATTGCTAAGCTTAAGGCCACATGCATTTACTTAGAGGAAGGGAAATAAATGTAGAGTAGGAAGCTCAACTGGCCTTTTTCATGACTACAACTCTCCTGGATATCATCTTTGCACGTAGGAAAAGAAATGGAAACATCTCCTCTTTCCCTCTAATATCACAGAGACAAAACTTCCTTAGTTCAATGATTGATATGTTCATCTAACTTTTTAATCTTTATTTCTTTGTATGAAAGAACTGCTGTCCTCTACACACAAAAGTGTGAGAGAGTCCTTGGTGCTCTTAAATCATGTCATATTCATGCAACAACTGTCCTGCCCTTTGTGCAGATGTCTTACTAAGGACGTCCTTCACCTTTCCATTCAAGAAACACAGACCCCGATCCTAATGGTGACTACTACAGCAGTGGATGATTGTGGTGCTCCCTGGACGATCCACAGAGGACATTGCACTCCCATGGAAAGTGTGTAGCCTTTAGCCTAGTTCAAGGTGCAGTAATCTCTCCCTTGGAGATCTCTGGGCTCACGGTGACCCAAGTGAAAACCATGAGCCTTTTCAATATTGTGTTAATTTGTTATTAGTATTGATTAGTCCCCCAGTTTCTAGTTTTTACCCTTTCTGATTGGTTCTTTTTGGATCCTCTCCCTGATTTGCCTCCTTTCCAATTCCTTTCCCCATTGGCCAAGTTGTAAAACCCCACCCCCTGGCTGCACTATATAGCCCCTTGCCCCCTTGTGCTATTCTGTTCTTCCCCTTTGGATGTCTCGTAACAAACACGACCTTTGAAGGAGAGAAGATCCCCTATCTCACTGTCTTATTCCTGCATCACCTGAAGTGGAGAGGGTGGATCTGCTGCTCAGGCAGCCTCACAAAAGAGGGAATCACTCAACCCCTGAGAGTGCCTGTGCCCCTGTCACACAAGGTGTCTTCTTAAAGACGCTTCTGACAAGCGGCACCTTCACCACCGGACCAGACTGCGACTGATGAAAACCACATCAGCGTGGCTGCTGGCTCGCTTCACAAGTAACAAGTTTTCAAGAAAAGGACATACAAATTTAGCATGTTAGCAAGCTCTGCTCTTCCACAGGAGAAGTCATGTTAGAGGCTAGATATCTCAGAAAATAAACAAACAAGTCAATGAACATCTAAGCCAAGTGATCCAATACTTCAGTGGTATGCTTGGACTTTACCTTCGCATTTTCCTGCTTGCTTTCAGTGCTGAGAAAACCATGGTTCTTTTCCCTTGACAAACTCAAACTATGTCGAGCTGCACAGACAGAATTTAATTGCCTTGCCAAGATGCCCAAGAAAATGTTTATTATTTCCAACTGAATTAAGAAGTGATCATAATGGATAAGTAAGGAGACATTTGTTCTCTTTTGTTTTTCATCATTCCCAGTGATGTATGCAAAGTTAAATTTAGTAAATACTCCTTTTGTAAATTTAGCTTCAGGTTTTTTTCTCTGTGAAGTAAGCACTGCTAAGCTTGAGGTTTAGAGACTCAGGACCAACTCAGTCTGAAAAATCTATTTGAATTAATTTAGACAAAAAGCAGCCAATAAGTAAAAACAATGTGATAGTATCAAAATCAAACAAAAATACAAAAAACTTCTCAAAAATCAAACTAAAAAACAAAACCAGAAAAATATGACAGAAGTTCAAGACATTAATCAGGCTATGAGAAGCTCTTAGTTCACTCCTCAACTTCCTAACAAACTCTTTTATATAGTCAATAATCTCCCTACTGCAGTCCTGCACTATACAAAATAGATAATACTTGCATTTACTCCTTTACTTAAGCCCTAATCCTCATGGTGCAGAAACCACTCATACTGTGTAGATGTACAATGCCTAGCATACTGATCTGAGTGTGCCATACTAATCACATTTGTATCATTTTATGTACTAAAACATTTCTTTAGCTATGTTTCTGAGCTGCAAACAGCTACATTTGCTTAAAAGCCAACATTGCACACACCAATGAGCAAAGTTTCAGAAGTTGTTATCCAACTTAGGCATTTTAGTCTAGCATGCTGTTATTTAAGATTGTGTCAGCACTTATTTTTCACCAATCCATAATTAGCTTGTACAAAATTCACTGGGGACTACATTTTAGAGTAGAAGAACTTTTAAGCAAAATTGCTTACCAGAAAGAAAGAAATAGCTTAATTGAAGGTTTATTATAATGTAACAGGAAATTTATTTGTGTTCTTATTTGTCCTTGTAAAATAGAGATCTTTTATTTAGCCTATCTCAGTGAAGGATGAGCAGATGACGAAGAGTACTGTCAGTCTCTGAATCCATCTCCTATGTTTTCTTCCTTTCCAAAATTCTTTCCTTTCATCTTGTATGCTGATTACCTTTTTGCCTAGTTTGGATAACGTTATGACTTTGCAAAAAGATAATCAAAACCACTTTACTTTTTTTGTCCTTGGTGATCTTCCAATCGTACTTTTTTCAAGTTCTCTTCCTTAACTTTGTGTCTTGTTGTAATCTCAAACTTTATCAGGGTCCTTACCCATGTGAGGTTAAATTTTTCAAATGCCTTGTCTTCCCACGAGGATGGAGTTCATATTTCATAGATTAGGCACCTTCACACTCAATGAGCCTTTATTTTTCTCAGTAACAATTAGAAATAAATAGGTACCTCTGGAGGGTGACAGATTCCACTCATGGGCAACATTTTTCACTATTATTCATTTCAGAAGGATAATGGGTATTTTTACTTACTTGAATCTGTCTACAAGAAGTATTAATAGGCATTCTGCATTTCTTTCATGATGGGTACCACATATTAAAGAAGCTATATAAATAATGGAGCAAGTATTATATTATCTTTTTTTTAGCAAAAGACCACGACTTCCAATGGATCACTGTGAAAATAATCTGGTTTGTACAGATCAGCTATTTAAGATTTTTGCAAGTCCTTCAAGCCTTTCATATACTGGTTTGCCAGTGCCTGAATTGCCTTTTCATCACACTTGGGAAATTGATCGAAACATTGCTATATAATAAAAAGATACTTGCAGGGGACATTCCATAATTCTGTTGAAAATGTGAGAATGGACAGTGATTGCAGAAGAAAAATGTAAGAGTGAAGTGTTCACATCACATTTTACTAATGGTGAGTCTCAGCTGACAAGATAATTCTTGTCAGTTAGTTTAGGGTCCAATCTATTAAGCAATATTAGAAACTGTTAAGTGCATAATTGCAGACTTGAATAAATATTTACTTATTATTCTGGTCTATGACATACAACTGGTACATACAAATAGAGTGATGTCTCAGTATGTCAACTTTGTTATAACACATTCAGAGACAAACAAAGCTGTAGATTGTAAATAGAAGTTTCCTTTAGGAAATATTGTGAAAATGTTTCAAAATAGTTTCTTCAGCACATAGTTAATTGATAAATTTTCATTTTTTCCCATATCTTAAGAATGAAATCTGCTTGTAGGAATTGTTTTGCCTTTATATTAAAGAGTCAATGGACAAAATACAGGAATGATCTCAAGAAAGGAAAACAATACTGGACTTTTCAAAGGTAAGAATCATAATGCTTTCTCAGTAATTCATTAATTCATGATTTCATATTGGCCCAAGACATCTTTAAAGTGCCCAGTGTCAGAAAAAGCTGAATGCATTTTTCTCCTTAATTTCTTTAGTTCTATGAATAGAACATTCTCTTGAGAGAGAAACAAAAAAGAGTTTGAACTAAAAATTCACTTTTTGAATTAGCGGTTTAGGTACACAGCTGACAGAAGGTAAGAAGAAGCAGTTCTATCAACTTACCTGATATTTTGAAATATATTTGAGCATGTCAGTTTTACCTAACACTTCTTTCTTCTTCCTACACTTAAGTTCTGGAGAAAAGGTATTTTTAATATTTCTCCTGCCAGTACTCTACACTGGATTCTTGCAGCTCAGATTGCCTTTCTGAGGTACTTCTGTCATGAAACACAAACAATTTTAAACAGTAACTCAGTCGTAAGGCTCCAAATGTAGTATGGTTGAAGAGTGAATCCTTATTCTATAATTTTTTCTTAGAGTAGGGTAATCCATTCTCTGGAGATCTGGACAGCTGTGGTGGTATTGCTTATAAAAACTTGTAAGGACTTACAGGTGTTTTCAGGTGAATTGATGGTGAATTTCAAATTATTGATTATGGTTAAAGTAGACAACACGATAATCTGTGGAGGTTTTTTATTTTTTTTTTCCAGCAGCAAAACAAACAAGACAACTTGCTAGTTTTCACTACATCTGTTTGTCTCAAATTAAGGTTTCAGTTGTAAAACAGCTCAGTTGCTCTCAGAGGAATTCCTGCTGTGGGCAGGAAGGAAAGAAAACCTCGATGGGTTGAAGACAAGTTGCTGTTAATTTGCTCAAAGATGCAGAGATAAACTGGTTCAAATGCTTAAGTTCTTTTCAAATGAATATTTCATCACAAAATATATGACCTTTAATAATACTATTGAAATATTGTCCCTTTATAAGTAGAAATAATTATATGCTATGTTTATGTGATCATTACTCCCTTTACCACACATTTCAAATGCTTCAAGATGCTGTCTCATGCTGTTTACTTCATCTGTTTAGACAGTGGATGATATATGAGATTCTTAAAACTAAAATTGATGTAATTCTTTGGGTTTTTTCCCTGAAAGAAATGTGGTTTTATGGAAATATTATGCAAATTGATTAAACAAACATTAAATTTTATCTAAATTCCTTAACCAAATATAAATTACAAGGCTAAAGAATGAGACTGTGTTTGTTTTATCAGTACTACATAAACACAGGATTATAACCATGTCAGAAAAGGGGGAAAATTTCTTGCTAAGATAGACTTCACTGGTGTTTTCTGTCCCAGTGTTAATCATGTGTCCCACTAATATGAAAGTTCTACATTTTTTCTTCTTAGTACCTTAGGAGAGTCATTTCTCCAGTCTTCACATGTCCAGATCTTTCTCAAGAAGCCAAAAGGTCCCAGATATTATTCTTGTATTCTTGCTTCATGTCTTTCGGTGCCTTAGACTTGCTGGATGTGCACGGAGCTACATTCTTGGAGGCACAGAACTGACCTGACACACTCTGTGCCAGATCAGCTGTGTGGTGATACTTGTGGCATTAAAAATCAGATTGGACACTACTGCACTTGCCTGGTTCATTGCACATGGTCCATGTATGGCTTTCTGAGCCTGTCCTTCAGGTGACACTGTCCCTGCCAACCCACCTCTGTGACTGGATTATATCACTGGAATTGCACATGGTCCTGGAGATGTCTTGTATGCTTCTTTAGATAAATAAAATCATGCCCTGTATTTTAATTTTATAACATTTTGATCAAATTCTTCCATTTTATTTTTCTGTCATGCTGACTTAGTGAAAAGAAAGGGAAAAAAAAGAAGATACTTATACAAGCACATCAGTCTTGATCAGCCGTACTTAGTTTAACACAAGAGTCTGATTTTGGTTTCCTGGTTAGTTAGATAAGCAAAATCAATAAGTTAATTTTTTCATTTAATTTTCAATGCTGCATAAGGGGAATATTGTAGGCAGACTTATAGATTCTCAATTTATATGTTTCAATTACTGATGAAAAGAAGGTTACAAAGGTAAAGAGACCATGAACATGTACATACTACATTAAAATAATTTTTAGATGTCAAATATGGTTTCATATTGTAAAATTGCCAATTCTTTTTCAGAGTTTACCTGTAAACTGAATGAGGCCAAATTCAGCCAAAATAATAAGATGCAGCAAAATAATCAAAAACTGTATAATACTTATACATCAAGGAAGCAAGTTAGAGGTCCAGTATTTTTAAAATTCTTACATGTGTCAGCTCTCTTATATAGTGGTACATATTTATATTGGCCATATACTATGTTGCAATATATTTATATTGCTAGATTATTTCTATGTAGTGGTAAAAACTGGGGATCTTTAATCAAATTTAGGTGAAGTATATATCTGCTTTACTATCAGGCAAAATTCCTTTAGTGTTAATTTTTTCTGGAAAAGACCCTGTGATTCTAAATAGTATTTGTTCACTATGAATATAAACAGACTGAAAGCTCCAAAATACTGCAATAACAGAAGCAAAAATATCTTATCCACTGTGGGAAGGGATCAATTAACTATATAGTACCTAATATCCAAACAAGATTTGCCAAAAATTGTATAGTTAGCAAGAGGAAAGGAAAAGGCCATAGATCCCTTGACTCTTGCATTCTGTGTTCCTATTTTTATCCTAATCCTGCCTGGCATTTATAAAATTAAAATTTATAAAATTACCATTTACTCTTGCCAATGTTCTTGACAGAGTAAGGAAACTCAGAATTTCTCCCTGATCCCTTATCAGGGACAGTATGTCAGTAAAGCCTTCTGGCAGTAGTCCAGCAGGTCTTCCCACAAGACCTTCCCTTCTGGCTGACTCTAGACTGCCACTGATTCATGCAAGCATGTCCTACTTTACTTCCTTGAATGTCATGCATTAAAAACATTCTTTATACTGCTAGATATGGTAACTTTTCTGACTGACAAGAAGGGACCAACAACAGCTAAAATCAAAGAGATGCTCAGTTTCAAAATGTGGAATACTTTGGGTAGTTAAAATATAATTGCTCAACCTAATCTTCCAGTTTCTAACTCATTCTTCGATGGAAGTGAATAAAGTCGTTGCCTTGACATGGTATCTTATAATCAATTTTACTGCTGCATGGTTCATGTTTGGCTTTACTTTGAGTACCTCTATGTTAAATGTCCAGCAACTCCAGTCAATGCATATAAAGAAGAATTTGGCTATATAATAGACTTCAATACCTGCTGTTTTGAAGGACAGAACCTCAGACAATAAGGAAAATTAAAATGAGCCTTGTGATAGTTAATAAGTGAGTCAAAGATAAGAAAATTTTTCTACAGAACAAATTTCCTGATATTTCCTTTACTTTTTGTTGGCAGTGCAAACAGCTGGGTGAACATTTCTAAGGTTTTGTCTGTTTAAGTGATATAGGGTGCTGCTCTGCAAACAAAGGAAATTGTAAGAATCCTTCTCTATGCTTATGAGGAATCCAGTTGTCTTTCAGGAAGCATAAATTAGCTGAGACACAAAAGTTACTTAAAAGCTATCTTTATCTCACTTGTATAACACAGTCAAAAAAGTTACAGAAATTTTCCACCTCAGCACTCATAAAGCAAATCTACATTTGACTTGTACTTCTCTATTTGCTGTAATTTTGCAAAGTAAAATGTGATGTTTAAATATCCAAATGCAATAAGTGCATAATTATCATTATTTTCCTAAAGGATTACAAAAAAGAAGAGAGAAATAAGACTTTTGTGATAACAAATGTAAAGGACAATGCACCTAATTGAAGGTAAGCCAGAGCAAATTAAGTAAAGACTAATACAGGTGAAGATGAAAATAGTTAGATGAAAATTATGATTGGTAAGTGCTTAGGCACCTAATAATACTAGAGAATGTATTTCCTGTAATTCAACAACCTGATATAATGTCTAGTTTTTCAAAAATCTCAAGGCAAAAATGGAGTATAAAAGCATTCATCAGTTTAATAACAATAAAGAAGAGCCAGAATACTTAGAATATAGTAAGTATTCCTGAAAGTTTTATCTCAGAACCAGAAAAGTATGACATAACGGCAAAATATGTGCATAACTAAGTTATTAAAAATGAGGAAAGAAAAGAAAAAACCCCAGCACAATAAGAGGATGCACTTGGAAGTCTGAACCACAATATCTCATCAGGAATGTAGTATCATGAGGCCCCATGGAAAATATATAAACTAATAAAAGTGTAAAGACATCTGCTATAAGGTTAAAAATCTGATAGTGAAAAAGCAATTTTCTACCAAAGTACTGGGTTTGGGTTTTTTTAATAAAAATATTTTTTAAAAGTATTCCTACCATCACTAAAATAACATTGCTTTAATTTACTTTTTGTATTCAGGTCTAGTATTTATTTTTTGTGTAGTCTGTCTCCAAAAATACAATAGATATTGAGTTTATTTGTTGAACAGCAGTTTTAGGTCTATTTCCCCATCAATTTTTGGGATATTTTTAATGTTTGTAGAAGGTCTGTTAAAGAAACAAGTTTTCATCTGGGTCGTTATGGCATTCAGCTTACTCATTACCAAAATCTCATCCTTCTAAAAAAAACCCCATTATTATTTCCTGAGGGAACAAATTTGAGTTGTCTGAGACCAAGACCTCACGTAGTGCAGTATGCCAGAGAAAGAGCTCCCTGTTGGAGTATCAGCCATGACATTTTCCTCCATTGCCGAGTACAGCTGCCACAATGACAGACCAGGAGTCTGTTATAAGCTTAATAACGTAGGAGCCATAACACCTATATTTTTATTTTTTATGTAGGATGAATACTTATTTGCTTGGTGTTGGATTCTCAAATACAGACACAAATTCAAGAAAATTGTATCTGATCAAGATCCCTGTAAAATCATAAATGATAGTAAAAATCATACTCTTGGAAACAGCATCATATTGTGGGATTTATGTCATTTAGAATAAACTTCCTAATGATCACATACTGCACAGGTGGACCAAACAAGTTATTTTCTTTAGGAGATTTTCCCAAGAATTTACTTTTGTTTGGGCAACTTGGGTTCTACTCTTTTTCTTACTAGAACCACACTCCTGACAAATAATTTATTAAAGTAACTGAATCCAGTAGACAAATAGTCCAGAATCAAAAATGTACTAAATCTCTGAGGCTTAATAGTATTTTTTTCACCTGATATTGCAGGGAATAGTCCAGATGCAGAAGCATTAGGAAGTTTTCATGGATTTTTGTGTCATTGAAATGCTGCCTAAAGTTGCTATGAAAAAGAAATCCCAAACAAACAAATGAAAAAAAATCAAAAAACCCAAACACAAACCAAACCAAACAAATCCAAACTACAACTACTTTCTAAGTATTGTTAAACTGTTACATCATGTCAGTAAAGCTCTCTGACTGAGGTTGCATGTCTTTATTATGTCTGGCAAAGCACATTTTCTCACAGAGGGCTGACAAAAATATGGTTCTGCCATTGCAGTCTGCACAATAGGTTTTTGCTCCTACAGCTAAATCAGTCTCAAATGACACCACATCTATCCCAAATGACATGGATGTTCTGGCAGAAGTCTGCAGCATAAGTATACCATACCCCATAAGTGTTCCATACCAAGAATGGAATATCATTTTCCCTTACATTGCCAAATAGGTAAGTACATAGAGAAGTTATGTGAAAAAGAATTAACAGAAGTATGAGGAGCTCTATACAATATTAGTCATTACCATATACATGTTAAGACCTTAAGGTGGAAAATGGGATCTGAGAAACAAAGTGAGAAAAACAGGTTAATCCATCAATTCTCAAAATGTTGGTGAAGTTCTGTGTAATATCCAAATGCATAATTCAGTATTTTTGGTAAGAGTGACTAATTGTTATTGTAAAATCAATGTATTCATGCATAGTGGAAGTGTACAAAACTTTATAAGAAGGTAATTTTTCATAAAGTATCCTTTTAAACTAGAAATAGAAATCAACTAATACACCACAGCAGGAAATTAGACAGAAAAATTTAAGTATATCCTTCTGGGAGGACATAATGTAGCAGCAAAGGAATACCTTCAGATCTGTAACACCAAAGATGGCATTTCTGCAAAGCAAATTTTGTGAGTGAAAGGGGACGTTGAAGGCACACATCCAATCCCTTTGTCTGATATATGTAGTCAGACTCAACTGTTCAAAATCAACAGATTGTATTAAGCCCAAAAACACAGTCTTGAGAACAAAAATGTAATCTCTGGAGATAACCTAACACACAATTTTGAGAGTAGCAGTCTTGATCAAATATCAAAAAAAAAAAATCTTGGATTTTTGTGTGGGAAGAGAAGTCAGAAGTTTATATCACTTCTGCTTTGTTTCTGTCCTAAACCTGTATATATAATAACATTCCTTTACAAGGGTTCTGATGCAGGAGTCATGCGCTGATGGTGTGTTAGATACTGCCAAGTATTGTATTGTTTTAGCATCTGTAACAATGCAATAAAGTCCAAATGTTCTTAACTGTCCCTGCACTTACATGCCAAATGCTTGATGTGAAGATAGAAGTCAGAATTACGTGTACAGAAATTCCCAGGCTGTGTGGGTCTGCTTAGCATTTCATGCACACATACTGAAAAAATGTAATTTGCATGAATTATTTAAAACATTTGCTTTATGTATTTGGGGGGTTTGGGGGGTTTTTTTGGCTATTTTTTGTTTGTTTTGTTTTTTTATTGTGCCTATTTGTCCCTTTCTCTTTTATAACTGTTAAAAAAAGAGTAGTGAATTATTGTGGCTAGAATAATTTTATGTTCATCTGCCTTTGAGAGAAGGGAAAATGTTTTGGCAACCCTCCTAGGAAGCAGAAATGCAATATAGGCACAATTCCTTCCTTTTGCCTGTGACTGCTTCCTCCCCATATTATCTTCGCACGCCCTGGGACTCCTGTAGTTTAGTCACCCCATCTCAGGTAGCACAGCTGATCCCAGGAATGAGCTGAAACACACTTGTCTGTCCAATGTTGACCACACCACATCTGTGCTGTGAGGAATCAGGCTGGTAGACTCTGGCTGAGAAGCCACAATAGATACCTGCAAGCATTCTATACTCATTGCCAGCTGAGATGCAATGATTGGGACAATTACAAAGGATTTATTATGTTTCATCAGGTTTTATTTCCTGGAATTTTCTAATTGGATTTTTTTTTTTTGGGGGGGGGGGGGGGGGGGAAGAG
>VZUI01055045.1:0-12941 GCA_013401135.1 Cettia cetti | reverse complement strand
TCGGTAAGAGATGTAGGGTGAATAATTGATAATTTAGAAACAGAATTCTCCTTCATCATGCAAATGGCTACCTCTTATATTTGATACAGGAATAGCATATGGGGAAGCTTGAATCCTGAACATAAGTTCTGATCATTTATATTCTTGTTAACTGAATCCTTGGCTTTGATTTGGATTTTAAAAATACTTGCAAACCTAATCTTTTGTAAAGACAGTGCTAGCTCCAAGTTCTTAAGTTACATACTATCTGTTATTTTGATCCTTGCATACAACAGTCAGTCTCTGAATCTTTTCTAGTTAACAGGAGAAACAGAGCCATTGATTTTACATAACTTTTTTTATGGCACAGGAAAGGTTTATGATTTTATATTTTAATCTGCTTGCATCAGAATTCATTATTACTTTCTTACTTCCACTCAAAAACTTACTAATACCCAAAATTCTGAAGCTTTCCTCAGAGAGGTTCTATATGAATATCTGATTTTACTAAATCCAGAAGAATTTCACATTTACAACAGTATATGCTTGTAATATGCTTATACAGAGCTCCTAAGGCTATTTCAGGTAGACTTTGCATCAGCTAAAAGTATGTCAATTGAGAAATCCCTCTGTTAAGGTCGTAGGTCTCAAATTAGTTCATTAAAGGCCAGCACAGTGTAAAGTATTTGAATTAAGATGACCTCAGTTACAGTTTTCTGTGTTAAAGCTTTTTTAGTTAATGCTCCCTAGGTCTTTTTCTTCCCTGCAGGACACAAACTGCCTCTATTTAAAGTCAGTAGAAATTACTGATATTCTGCGGGGAGGAATAAGGTCTTGAGATTAAGTCTGTATTAACAGCACCTCAGTTAAGATGTTTTTATTTCAGAAATACCTGTTAAAAACAGCTTCTGAAGTGATTTAGGCACACCATGTGCCAGACCTTGTATTTGTAGTAGCTCTTAAGATGTAGGTAAAGCAGTCCAACAGCTGAGATTTAACAATGAGGAAGCTTGTTTTGTTTTCACTTTCTTACTTCTTTTTAACTTAACATTGCTACTGATAAGACAAAGGACAAGATATGGAATTAAAATAGATATGAGTTTATAACATTGTTACAGATTGAGCATAACCTCCCATTAACTGAGATTACCAGATGCAATATCCCAGAATGATGTCCAAGGGAATTACCTTTACAAGATATATGTCTTGACTACTCCTCCCTTCTTCCTTCTGAAATGCTTCTAGCTGTAATCAGCTGGTGGTTTGTTTCAGTAGGTGTGTAGAGCTATGAGCCTTGGTGAGCTCAGTTGTTCTGACAGGAGAATGGAGGTATAAATGGCGCTCAAATTACCTTCAGAATAAGTTGTGTTTAGTCAATTGGCTTTCATTTACCATGACCTATGAAAAGCTAAATGCAAATAAAGGAAGGACCTCAATAAGTTCACTAGACTGGTGTTTCAAACTCAGTGAGTTTGTTCTCACTGAGTGAACATTTAAGTTAGACATTACTGTGAGTTAGCAACCTCAGTGTACATTAATATTGTGTGATTAAGAACTATTAAAAATTCTGATGAGGTTTTCTTATTCTTCAGCTTGGTAGGTTGTAAGCATAATACTAAGTGTTCTAAAGAGAAGAAAATGCACGTGCAAGTCTTTTACTTCATTGTTCAGTTAGGCCCTTACTACACAAGGAAGATAGGTCATGCTTTAAATTTCTTAGAGGATATCTATTTATTTTTTATCACTTTGAATTATCTATGAAGACAATTTGAATCTGTTAAAAGCATAAAAATATTTTTAGAAAAAGGCTTGTTTAAAATAATTTCTGTTAAAAATGGTTATAATTTAGAATCTTACTTCTTAGGCAATGCTACAGTTACTGAGGTACTGAGTTTCAGGTTGCCTGGCTTTTAATTGCAGCAAGAGGTCTCAAACTTAAATATAAAAATAAGTATGAAATTCAAGTTTGTCCTATAGTTATAATTGTGGTGTAGCTGAGAAACAGGGCTGTGCCTGTGTGCACACCTGATGCACTCAAGTCATTAACTCCTGGGTGATCCAGAAACTCCCCATGTATACATCTGCAAAGAGGAGATAATGGAGTAATTTAGACAATAGTGTGACTTGAGACAGTGATTGACCGAACTTCTAGCCACCCTTTCAATTATGGATTTGTCTAATTGGTGTAGAAGCTCTCCTAGTGGAAATTTGAGACTGCCCTGAAGATTTCCCGCAGGAAACCCTGCAGTGCATAGACCAATTTCTGTGCTTAAATATGTTGATTAACAACCTGGGTGGAGAAATGTGCTATCTCAGAGACTCCCAGGAGGTTCCTGTCACAAAATTGATCAAATTGTACGTAGAAAAGTCCAATGGGGCAGTCTTTTGTAGACAGTTAAGAGAATTAGGAGATGTTTTGTCTGAAATAATCTGTTGCAGTGGAGCTTGCCTGTGGTGGGATTGTCATACAGAAACAGTGCCAGATGAACTGCAAGAACTAAGCAGCACAGTGAGTTGAGGAGTCTCAGGCAATCCAGCTGAAGACGTTGCTGCAAGGACTCTTGCAATGGGGGTGCCCTTCTCTGTCTGGAGAGCCACCTTTTGTTCAAGAGATGTGATTCCTCACATAAGACTTACCCTGCACTGAGATCCTAGTGAATAAGATTTTAGCAAATGGTCCATCTGTGAGTGTCTTTGCAAGATAATAATTGAAAAGCTAGTG
Organism: Cettia cetti; assembly: GCA_013401135.1. Lineage (NCBI taxonomy): Eukaryota > Metazoa > Chordata > Aves > Passeriformes > Sylviidae > Cettia > Cettia cetti. The sequence continues at coordinate 10,240 of VZUI01055045.1, read as the reverse complement.
GCCTAGTCTAAACTCAGGGGAAGCAGTGTCACCTCCACAGCGTGATATGCATCAGCTACCTCTTAGGCAGTCAAAAACATGTAATTCTTCTCTAAAGATAAGGGTGCTGTACCAATCATACTGAGATGCAGGTGTGCTTAGGGCACTCAGGTTCGCCATTCATTGTCTGTGAATCACATCCTGTGCTGCAGCTTTGATTATAAACCTGCAAAGGCTCTTTCCACCACCATCACCCTTCTTCTCTTCCCTCACTTCCATCTAAGTCAGGGTTGCAAACATGTCCCTGATTTTCTCAGGTTCAAGAAAAATAACTCACCCAATAACTTTTCATTCAAATATGATTAATTTAAAGCAAATACAAAACACTTAGAGTAATTTTGAGTGGAAAACCAAGGAAACTTTACTACACCATGTTAGATAATTAATCCTGCAAAATAAAGCAGAAAATGAACGGAGAAAATGAAAGACACTCAGTAAAAAAGAGAATATTCATTTGAAGCTCAACCTTTGTAAACTGCTAGTAGCACCCTAAGTTACCTAGTCCTGTCAATGCTATATCCTCCCTTGAGCAGGTACAACTTCACAGTGGGAGATCCAAGAGTGATTCAAATGAAAACTTCCACAGCAGACGGAAACTGTTATTTTTCAGGTCCATCAGTTCTCCAGTGTGGTTCATTGCACAGAGCTGAAGTGAGAGCAGGTGTGAGAGGTAAGTATTCCTTCTGGCAGTGCTAGCTTAAAGTTCTTATAAACACCAGTATCTCATACCCAATGTGTTTCTTTATAGAGAAACTGAGGAGTCATTCCAGAGGTTATAAATGTCTATTTAATATCATATAATACAGCAAGAGGGGTTTATTTAACAGTTGAGAAATGCATCTGTTAAACTGACCAATTTAATGGGTTCTTAACCAAAGTATGAATATTCTTAAAAATAGAGAAACAAATTGTTTTGATGTAATCCCCAAAAAGGCTGTATTTATTACTTTCATTCTTACAGTTTTTCATAGAATCAGAACATTCTGAGTTGAAAGGCATCCACAAGGATCATTATGTTCAGCTTCTGGCCTCACACAAGACCGTCCCCAATTGTCATACCATGTGCCTAAGAACATCTCCCAAATGTTTCTTGAATTCTGTTTGGTTTGGTGCTCTGACTACTTCTCTGAGAAGCCTGTTCAAGAACCCTCTGGATGAAGAATCCAAATAAAAGCTGGGAAATCTATGTACCAAATGATCTAGAGTAGATTTCTCTAAGATCATAGAAAGTATCTTGGTATAAACCTACATTAACTGTGTAAAGCTTAGAGAAAACAATAATATCTTCCATAGCAATTTTGTGGTCTAGAATGACATTTGAGAATTTCAGATAAAATACTTACCAAAATACTCAGATATAGAGTAAGTTCTTGGTGTATGCAATGTATCTCTCATAAAAATAACCAACAGGTGTCAAATACACAAGCAACACAGAGGTGCTCAAAACCCCTTTCCTAAGAATGATCATCATCAGCCATGACTCCATTAGCTGACATTCAGACTGATGACAAATGATTTATTATCCATAAAGCTCAACAAGGCCAAGTGCAAGGTTCTGCAAGTGGGTAGGGGCAATCCCAAGCACAAATACAGGTTGAGTGGAGAATGGATTGAGAGCAGCGCTGCTGAGAAGGACGTGTTGGTGCTGGAGGATGAGAGTCTGGACATGATCCAGCCATGTACACTTGCAGCACAGAAAGCCAAATGTCTCCTGGGCTGCATCCAAAGCAGCGTGACCAGCAGGGGAGGGAGGGGATTCTGCCATTCTGCCCCTCTGCTTCACTCAAGTGAGATCCCACCTGGAACCCTGCGTCCAGTTCTGGGGTCCTCAACACAGGAAAGACATCAAGCTGTTGGAGTGAGCCCAGAGGAGGGCCACCAAGATGATTAGAGGGATGGAGCACCTCTCTTTTGAGGAAGGACTAAGACAATTGAGATTCCAACAACAAACATGGAGACAGACAATTTACAAGTATGTAGTGACAGGACAAAGGGGGAATGGCTTCAAGCTGAAAGAGATCGGATTTACATTAGATATTAGGAAGAAGTTCTTTACTCTGAGGGTGGTGAGGTGCTGGAAAAGGTTGCCTTGGGAAGCTGTGTTTGCCCTATCCCCGGAAGTGTTTAAGGCCAGGCTGGATGGGGCTCTGAGCAACCTGATCATATAGAAGTGTCCCTCCCCATAGTGGGAAGATGAAATTATATAATATTTAACCATTCTATGATTCTATTATCAGTTTCAGTGGTTCGTTCTCACTCATTGACTGAAAATCTTCATTGCAAAAGTAAGTCAGTGTTTTTCTTTCTGTACCATTCAAGTTGAAAGATACTCCTGTTAAAATCCTCAGATTTTAAAATCCACAGATTCACTGTGATTTATTACCAAATTATAGTGATAAATATCTCAAGATTAAGGTATGGTTTCAACAGTGAAAGGCAAGGAGAGAAATAAAAAAAAATCATTATGCTCCATATTACAATTTTGTTCAACCATTTTTTGCCTACTCACATTTGCCAATGCAACACTGTGTTCCTTCTACAGCTAGTGACTGAATTTAAATTTGAAGCTATATCACCTAGAACTGAAATCTCATGATATCTAGCATGGTAAAAAAGGTCAGCAACTGCTTTTGTTACATGGCTTAGAAGCTTCTAAGAGCTATTTAGAGGTGAAATCCAATTAAAGTCAATAAAAAAATTCTATTTACTTGACCATGAACTTATATTAAAAGGATGATGTTATTGATTCAGTAGATAATGCTTTTACCTCTAAATCAGAATTCATCCAATGTCATATTTGGGACTCCAAATTTAGTATTTTGGGCAAATGTGGAGTTGCATTAGGTTTTAAAATCCGAAATGGTATCATCAGATAACCTTTCAGAAACACAAACTTGTCCTCTGTTAAATAAAACTTAAATCTAGTAACCTGAACATTTAAACGTGTAATCCAAAGTATTTCTAAAAGTATTTCTTATAGAAGGGTTTCTATAAAGCCTATAATTCTTATTCAAGTAGGCTAATTGTATTATATAGCTAAATTCTGTGGGTTGGGTGTTTTTCCATATGCACAATATTCTCTGCTTTCCATTCAAAATTAGTCTATTTTTAGTATATTTTGATCAGTTCTGCTCCGTAAGAAGGAAACCAAGGAAGGTTCCCATACAAATGAAAGTGTTTAAAAGGTAGCAAAAAAGAAAAAAAAATATTAAAGATCAGATGTTGAAGTATATGATATATATGAATGAAATCTTGGTGAAATCTTTGTTTGGACCAAAGAAAACTTAAGAAAAGACCCAGAAAGAAAGATTGATAGTGAGTTGTCAATGCCTGCAATGAAACAAAGTTATCTGGAGTAAACGAAAACCATCTGTGAGAGCTGAAGAAGTCCCATGCAGTCAAATACCTGAAACACCAATGACAAACAGAAGTCAGTGAAGATAAATGTAAATTGAAGCACAGTATCAAAACCAATCAGATTTTCATAGATGAAATCAAAGTATCCTGTTAAAGCAGCAGAATGCATCCTTGGGACTACACAGATTGTTATATGAATACTTTAAGGCAGTGACAGTCAAGAAAAGTAAATAGAGTGCTAGGAAACAAATCGAGAGCAAGCCAGAACTTTCCTGTGCCAACAAGAAATTTTTTATGCCACTGTATCAACTCAACTCCCCAGATCCCAAATCTTGAATAATGTGTTGGTTTTTCACAGATTGCTTTGATTTTTTGATTTCAGAAATAATATAATAGGACTGAAGAAAGGCAAATGTTAAAGTCACTTTCTAAAAAGCAAGAAGTGATCTACAGGTCAGTCAGTCAGTCTCTCTGATCCCTGGGAGAGCTCTCCAAGGAGCAAGTTCCCTTAGAAATATTTCTGGTGACCCATATGTATGTGCCAAAGGTAACCGATCCCTTAAAAACCTGATTTGTTTCTATGATGAGTCTCCTAGATCTGTGGATGTGATGGAAAATGCTTATTTTTTATTTAGCAGGGCTTTAAATCTCATCTGCCACAGTGTCTTAGTTGGGGCATTATGGTCCAGATGAATGGACTACCAGGTAAGCAAAAAATTGGATGCATGATCATGCTCAGAAGGTAGTGGTTCATAATCTATCGACATGGAGATAGGTAGAATTCCTCACATACTAAAAAGGGAATTTATCATGTCCTATCTTTATCAATAACCTGTGGGACTTGACAAAGTCTTCATCAAGTTTGTAGATAACTTTGAGACAGGACGTGCAGATTATATGCTCGAGAACAGGGCTGCAGTTGAGAGACATCTAGAAAGGCTAGAGAAGTGGGATAACAAGATCCTTATGAAATGCAACTATGAGAGCTGCAAAGTCCTGTGCTTGAGGCACACTTACCCCCTGCTGCCAGGGATTGGCCAGGGATTGACTGCCAGAAAACAGTTCTGTTGAAAGGACACGGTGGGCAGTAGGCCAAATGTGTGTCATCTCTGTGCCCTGGCAGAAAATCTCATTGCATACTGTGCTGTAGCAAAAAGAGCATAGCCAGTAGAGCAAGGGAAGAGATTATTCCCCTTAGTCCAGCAGTTAAGAGACTCTATCAGTAATGTTTCAGTTGTTTTTCAGGACCCTGGTACAAGAAGTGTTTGTAAAGAAGATGGTAAAGGGTCTACAAGACATGGCTGAATGACATGGCTGCTTGGTTTGTGCAGCCTGGAGAAGAGGAGACAGAGGGGAGACCCTGTCATGGTCTGCGTCTTCCTCACAAGGGAAAGCAAAGGAGCAGGCACTGATCTCTTCTCTCCAGTGACCAGTGATAATACCAGTGATAGCATGGCATGAAATTGTGTCAAGGGAGGTTTAGGTTGGATATTAGAAAAAGATTCTTCATGCAGAAGGTGGCTGGGCACTGGAACAGGCTCCCCAGGGAAGTGGTCACAACACCAAGCCAGACAGAGTTCAAGAAGCATTTGGACAACACTTTCAGGTACTTGTGATTCTTGGAATGGTCCTGTGCAGGACCAGGGCTGGGTTTCTATGGTCCTTGTGGGTCCTTTCTAATGCCAGATATTCTATGATTCTGTCATATCTGCCAGATATTCTATGATTCTGTCTACACTACCATCACAAGAGAGACGCAGAGACCACAGCCGAGTTGAAGCAGGAAAAGAGGAAGTTTAATTTTCACTTTCAGTTTATGTAGGTTTCCAGAAATGAGACCACATTGGAAGACTGAGGTTCAACCTCTTCAGTTCCACTGGTTTGAGAAAGTGTCCATCAATTGTCCCTCCTAAAGAGAAGAATGTAAATAATATAGACAGTTACAGAAACATTGCTTTGTTTACATAAAAATCCATGAGAAATTGACTCCAAAATATGTGAACTACAGAAGGCTTAGAAAATATTCCAAGAGAACAGGGCGACACTATAGTGAAATAAAAGGAGTGCAGGAGAGTCCAGGAACCAGAGTCCAGCAGAAGGTGACAAAAAGGGTTGAGGGTGGAGCACTTAATCTGAGAGGAGATGAGGCTTGTTCAGCATGCAGAGAGAAAGTAGCAGCTTTCTGTTATGAAAGAAGAGGCTACCAATAAGACAGGGCCAAGTTCCTTGACAGCATGAACAGAGGGAAAAGAATACACAATCATAATTAATTGAAACAAAGCAAGTTTGAGAGGATATCAGGAAAAGGAGGGTAATTAAGCATTGGGACAGGATTCCCAGAGAGGTTATGGGATTCCTGTGTTTGGAAGTTTTTCTAGACTCAAATGAACAGTGGAAACCAAGAAATCAAGTCTGAATTCACTGTCCACCCTGTTTTGATCGAGGCTGGGCTAAATGACCTGTCAATGCCCCTTTCAACCTCAATAATGCCGTGATCTTGTGTTCACACATTTCTAGGACCCAAGTGATTTTTCAGAAATGAATAGTTCATAGCTGAATTTATAGCAGATGGTGGCATTTGAGTAAGCCTGCTATAAATTGTGATAGGAAACCTTATATAGAAAGCAGAGACAGTTAAGAGTGTAAAATGGAAGGATATGCTTCAGCAGAGATGTAGTACTTTCCAATATGCAACAAATTAGATGATGGAAGCAGAAATGAGATTTATTAAATTGACATACCATATAATTTTCAAAGTTGTAAACATAAATTGCAGGGCAGATTCCAAAATCAAAACAATTTTGTCAAATTGAATAATTATTTGGGAAATAGAAAAAAATCAATAAACATAAATGCAAGACTCTGCTTTTTGATTAGAATATTTCTTAATCCAGCCGACTACCTAACTGTAAAAATGGAGCTGAGGAACATTAGCAGAACATGCATCAAACATATTTTGTAGTTTTAAGAGTATAGAATAGCACAGTCAAATGCATTAACCAAACCTGAAATATAGGTAGGTATATAGGTATTTTCCTTCTTCTACTGCGAGTACACATTCTGCTGGGTCCTTCACAGACATCAAACCACAAGAAAGATATGGGTAGAGAAACCCCATGTCATAAATTATCAGAAATAGTATCGAACCCTACTCACATGGCCTGTGAAGGAAGAAAGTTTGAAAGAACTGTGGGGTTTTTAGTCTAGACAGGGAGACAGAAAAGAAACATGATACCACGTCTGAAATATGTAAAAGGCTCCTGCACTGTGAAAAAAACCCCAATCTGCTTTCTATCTGTATGGAGGACAGGTCAAGAAGACATGAACTTGAAATTGCAGCATAAGAGCCATGTGTGACATTAGGAAAACTTTCTGACTTTAAAAATAGCAAATCACTGAAATAGACTGATAATGAAAGTGGTTAAGAGTCTGCATAAACTGTGGACTAGGGAACAGACTAGACAGACCCCTGTCAGGGATGCTAAAGGAATAATTGTTTCAGCCTGGGGATAGAGAGTTGGAACAGATGACCTCCAGAGAACTTTTCTAACCAGAGGCATGGAATCATGGCAAGAGTCAAACATGAAGTTTCTCTTCCTAAAGAAATGCATAATTTCACTGAAATGGAAATGTTCAGCCCTTATGAAAAAATAATTTTTCTCATACAGTTGTGCTTTCCAGTGATGATAAGCAGTTCCATGCTTCCTAAGGTGACGAGACCTAAGGATAAGACTGGTCTCAAGCATTTCACTATTTTGAAAAGCTATTCCTGCCAAGCACAAATTAAAATAGAATGGATTGAAAGATAGAAGTCTGAAGGGAATGTATTTAATAAGTGAATGAATGACCAAATATATTACAAAAGATGTGATCTCTGAAACCCTGAGAGTCCTGCTTGTTGAATAGCTGCTTATTTCACAGAATCATTTAGCTTGGAAAATACCTCTAAGACTGAGATCACAATTTCCAGCTGGAGAAGAACATTAGCCAATACCACAAAGGATATGATCCCCTCTGTAAAACTTACGGTGTTCAGAAGCTTCGGAAGTTCTCATTTGATCCCTTCTTCATTGATGTTTCACTATGTGATTTGACCCTTCAGAACAAACTCTAGAATCACATGCCTGCACTTAAATACCCTTGGAAAAGGATGGGTCTTTCAGGAAACAGGAATATTATATACTATAAGTTACTTAGAGTTTGCATTCTATTTCACACAAAGCTTTTGTAAACACAAGAAGTCTTAGTAGCTCCCCTTTCTTTCTGATAAAATTGGAGGGTTGTGTTGGTTCTCTATACAAGTGTTGCTAGAGTAATTATTATAGAGCAGCTGAGATGTAAAAGTTAGACCCACTGCTGGTGCTTATCAACAATTACATTCACTTCAGTGCAAATCAGACTATTTATTGTATCTCACTATCAGGTCAACAATGCTATGTATCCAAAAAAATGAATCAGTTTTTAAAATTAAAAGGCAAAATGCCAACGGGCTTTTAGTTTTCTAATTTGTTTAGAAAACCTATTTTAAAAAAAAAAAACAGTTTATTCATTTAGCTCTCTAATTATGAGTTTTATTAATATGATATTCTTTTCAGGATAACTGATTAAAAATATTTCTCTTCTTAATAGGGTTTCTTTTTAGGAAATTTATACTAAAAATGCTACAACAGTATAATTTTGAAGTGGAAGTGGAAGGTTTTGTTTAGCCAGTGTGTTGATCCAGAAAATTTTAAGGGTTAGGAGCGCTGTGTAGGAAACAATTATTCTGGCTTTGAAAGGAAGGGCTAGAATTAGTTGCTCTTTTCATTGGAAAGTGAAACGTGGAAGGAGATCTCTGGGGCACGGAACATATTCACCAATGCTGAAAATGAGAAGCATTCCCTGTTGCTGAGGGACAGGAGGAATAGTGGCTGTAACTCTCCCTTAAGGTAATGACTGCTTTCCCAGTCTTTGATTATTCTTTCAATAATAACAAGAGTGATTTGCGGAAGTTGTGGCATAGGCAAAAGAGGTGGCAGGGACTACCATGATTTTATCAGACTGCAGCCATGCATAGGACCCCCTGTAGGCATAGGCATCTTTTGAATCCAAAAACCCTGCACATTTCCCTTTTATAGTCTTTGCCCAAGAATTCTAATCAGGGCGTTTTACTTATTATTGTTTTAAGCCTCAATCCATAAAAGCTTAATGCTTGCACAAAAAACTACTAAAAAATTTGAAGGGATTTACCTATGTGCAGTTGTGCATAACAGCTTGCAAGATGAGACCTTCAGCAAGAGTTACAAAATCATCTGAGGAAATTAGAAGCTGTCCTTTCAAGTGTCCTTGAAAATGACAGTCTCAACCTAGACCCCTGCAGTCATGGTAGTTTGTTCAGTCTATTTCCATGTGAATATCAAACAGGCAATTTAGAAGTCTAATTTTTACCCTCCCTTTACTATCAAAAAGAAATTAGACCATATGAAGTCATCAAGGACTATCTGAGGATTTGCTGTAACACCCATCACCATGGTATCTAAGTGCTTCCTGAAAAGACCTATTAATCACTGTGACTAAGCGTTCCCTCCTACCTGATCTGTCAGCCGAACGGCTGTTACTTGGGTTTCTGATTTATGTTCTCATGATTTAGTTTAAATATGGGCATCAAGTAGGACACTGGATAAATTCTCTCTTTTTGAAATAGACTCAGTTTAACAGATGAATTTGTTTCTCCAACGGTGATGGGATAAGACAAGGCAAAGAGTATAGATTTTCACAACAAAACTGGGAATTTCAAAATTAGGCTGTAGTTGACAAAGGAAATGGCATTAATTGAGTTACTAGTGCATTTTCTGAAAAAGCCATTTTCATCAAACAGTATTATTGTTTTGTAGAAAAATTAAGGGACAGATTATGAAAAGTTTCTCAAATGCCATTGCAAGTTCTCATTGTCACTTCTATCATGCTGTCTTAAAAATCAGGCTCTTGGTCAATTTTGTGAAATGTAGACTAGGTTATCATACAGGTTAGTATGATAGCCTTACCACAAGGCTTTCAGAAACAGCATAGACACTTTCTGTCTGTTATGCTAATATGCTCCAAAAATTGTTGATTGTATTGATAAATTTTGGGTTTAGTTTAACAAAAACTAGCTGAGATTCTTGTAAATTGTATGACTGAGTTTTCAAAATTTTTAAATGTTTTGGTCTTTTTCTTCTTTCTAGATAGATATACAGAAATTTTCCAATAGGAAGAGTTCAACATTTTAATTAAATCATCTTTATTTTGCTTATTATTTGTCTGATTTCTCTGTGAATATAGCCAGTTGTACCAGTTAATGAATTCAAGGAAAATTGTGGTTTGTTGTACTTGTTTGCAGTTAATATTAAAGAGGTACTACTACTGGTTTCTTTACTTCAACTTGAAGTAGAAGTAGCATTCAGAATTACCCCATTGTCCTCAGTAAATAAAACTTATTGTCACATCATTACGAGAACACCTAGAAGTTTCCAACTATTGCTTCCTTCTTTAAGGATATTTCCTCCTTATTATGAATCCTGCACTACTTGCTGTCCACCAGCTTCACTCCTCACTCTTCTCCTATATATAAATTTTGTTCTTAAAGACAGAAATATGTTTTAGAGTTTCATTTTGTATTTTGGTTCTATGTCATCAACAAGGTGAGCTTTTTGGGAGGGAGAAATCAACTATTTTATAGTTCTTTTAAATATAATGTTTGCATAAAATGCATTGTGATTTTAGAAATGCACTTGATATTATGGTATTCTTAAAACTTTGAAATTAGGATTTTTTTTTTTTTAAGTAAGCTTGTGGCTATCTCCTCTCCTCTCCTCTCCTCTCCTCT
>VZUI01055044.1:0-24264 GCA_013401135.1 Cettia cetti | reverse complement strand
GGAATTCTTGTTCTGAGGAAAAAATATCTTTAACAAAAGGTTTCTAATCCTGGATAATTGATTATTCTTTGACCAGAATCCTGCTCTGAAATAACATCCTTGAGTTTTGCTAGACAGCAAGAAAATCTTTTGGGAAAAAGAAAACATCTCTGGAGACTGCTTATCTCTGTTTTTAGTCTTTCCTTCCTTATCATTCAATGCAAAACTGCTTCAGCTTTTGTTTCACAATGCTGTAGTTTGGTGGTTCCTTTTTTTTTTAATTTCTTTTGCACGAATTATTTTGCAACATATATTACACATTGAAGTGAGGTTTTGTCTTTTAGTATCCTGTGACAAGGATTCTCAGGTGTCAGGCAGAAGACAACAGGCTTGAGGAAATAACAGCTATTTAGACAAGAAGTAGGTTAAAATCCACCCATGCCTAACCATTGAAGCAGCAGTTAGAACCAACACCTGCTGGATTAAACACTTGCTGGGTCATGCAGGTGTTGTGTCTGCTGACAGTGAGACAGATGTCACCTTGCTCCTTCCCCTGGATTGTTTTCCAAGGCTCTTACTCCAGTGCAGGACTGGTTAAGCAGAAGCGTTAGCAAAGCCAAAATAAATCTGGTTACAAAGAAGGTGAGATGGTGTGGCTACGAAAAGCTGTAAAACAAAAAGTGTGTATTTTGTCTAATTATGTAAGCACAGTGCTCTTAATCTCTGCTAATAATCTAAACTTGTTTATGGCTCTCGAAGCTGTGGTGATTTATTTTTATGAAGCCCTCTAATTGTATCAATTTAGCGGGTGTATGCCTGTGTCTGCTGTGGACAAAGGGACCTAATGAGGGAGACTTTAGATACAAGGAAGAGTTAAAAAGTGAATAAGCAGCCTTTTCTTTGTTGTTTTAATCACACAGTCAGGAGCACTGGCAGAACAGCAGGATAGGGCAAACTGTTTGCAAGTGCTTGGAAAAGAAAATAAGGATTGAAAGCGGGGATAAGGTTGTGACTCAGACTTTTGTTTGTTACTGTCCACTGTTGAAAAACCTTTTATTTAAGTTAGATTTACCTGTCACCCATAGCACCAGAGGTCCATGGACTTTCCCAACAAGTTAGGGTTATTTTAAGATGATCAAGTGTAACATAACACTAGTTATTTATTTGAACCTATGTATTACATCTGATACTTCAGCAACAGTTTCCCACAGCTGTAAAGCCTCTCTGAATTTCTAGCTTTTGGTTCTCAACACCCTTTGGATTGGCCATCTGCAGCAGGGCAGCTGCTTAGGACTTTCTGCCCAAATGCAGTGTGCCAGATGTCATCCCTGTCCCCCTATACAAGGTCTGAAGGCTGTTTTCCATGGGAAATGTAGGAGCAGAGCTGTTCAACTGGCCCTGCCTTGGAGTGAAGTCTGGTTTGAGTGCTGCCACTTTGGTATATTTTCAGCAGCTTATATGGTATATGGTTTGGATCTTCATAAAGTGTGGCTAAGTCTTTCTCTTCTGTGTTGAATTTTTTTTTTCCAAACTGATACAAACACTTCCAGGTATAACTCACCCAGGTAAGCTGCAAAAGTAGAATACCTGGCTTTTTCAGTTGCAGAATCAGTCTCTGTAAAAGCAGAGTAAAAGCCAGCATATTGCCTATTTAGGGCTTAAATGCTGTGGATCGTGGTATTTATGTTAACTGTGCACTTGATAACATGTATTTCATATGTTTAATTTTTACTGTTTCAGAGGTTCTTGTTTTCATTGGTATGTGTGGAGTCATCAAAAGGAATTTTTTCAAAGCCCAGCAGATCAGTAAGCATTCTCTTAGCAAGAGAGAAGGTAAAGAATACAGAAGTTATTCCCGAGTTAAGGCTTGCCATATCTTACCTTCTTGCCCACAACTTCAGAGTGTCTCAGCCCCCTGCTGAACAGCAGCTGTAGATCTTCCTTTTTTGTGCTGTGCAATTCCCAGTGCTGAAAGAGAATCATAATTTATAAGGATTACTATTTTCAATATATAATCCATTAAGATACCTTCTTTAGGGAAAGGTTGCTGTTTCCTGCTGAAGTCCCTGGAGGGCCATTTTTTGTGTAATTAATGCAAGTTGATTGAAATAATATGATATCTTTGTCTCTTGCCTTTGGGTAGAGGTGAGAGATTTCCCTCTTTTTAATGAAGATTTTCCCATGCATCTGCCATTGTTCTCCCTGCTTTGGTTAATGTGGCAAGGGAATATACCTTCTGCAGCAGGCCCAGTTCCCTACCTCTGTTGATTCTCTTGGATTTTGAAGCCAGCCTATGGATACAGCAGTCATCCCTTTCCCCCCTCACCTAAAGATGACAGAGAAGGGGTGTTAGAAGATGTTTTGAGTATAGGGCTCACAGGTGGGGCTCCAGAAAGAAACAGGAAGAGGTGAAGTGTAATCCAATGAGAGATGCCAAGTAACAGAGCTGGTCCAAGTGGGATCAAGGCCAACTAAGGAGGATGAGAGATTCTAGAGGTACGTCAAGTTCTGTGGCAGAACTTGAAAACAGAAATGTGAAACTGCACTAATGTACTTCACTTGAAATATGCATACACCCCATCTGAAATAATCTTTGAAGGGAACACACTGGAACTGGGAGAATACAGAGGCTGTGTTCTAAAGATCAAAGGGCAGATAGCCATAATTTGGTGGGAAGCACCTGGTGTCAGCGTTGGCTATGGCATGAACCTCAAACAGGCACCTGGAAATTCTGGAATCTCATTCATTCTGTGTCATTAAATGGCAAACGTTCTGCCTCCCTTTTTTCACTGTGGATGTAGTTTTGTCTTTATTTTATGGTTAAGGTAATGGTATGTTGATATTTATGCTAAAATAGAGTCCTTCTCAAGTTCTTCCACAACTGAAAAAGCTGAGGTATTTATTTGGCAAAAAGAGAGGTAGAAAACCCCCATATTCTTAAGGCTTTAGAAGGAAACTTGGTATCTTGTCTTCCCCCAACTCTTTGCATGGCCTCAGTTAAATTTCTGGTTTCCTGGAGCCCCAGTACCTAGAGGTGATAAGATGGACATAAAAATTATCAAGGTAGGTAGAAAGGGAGGATAATGTCCGGTGCTGAGAAACTAGCAGCAATAGTTGGAAGTGCTTCAGAGGTCTCTGGTCAGGCCAACATCTTGGAAAAAAACAAGGCAAAAAGAAGAGGGCTTTTTTGCTCTTAGACACAAGAATACAATTCCAGGAAACTTCTTCCTGAGAAGGAAAGGTTTTTTTCTATGTTCACATGTGGGGAAGGAGCCATTGCAGGTGCCTCAGCTGCACGCAGTACCGCTCAGAAGCTTGGTTCTATTCTTGTTCCCCAGCTTTCAAGGCAGCTGTCTTGATCCAGCAGTGGTATCGGCGCCATGTGGCTCGGCTGGAAATGCGTCGCCGCTGCACCTGGAGAATCTTTCAATCCATTGAGTATGCCTGTGAGCAGGATCAGATCCAGGTATGGTGCCAAGGAAAAGAGCAGGTAGGAAAACACATAGGAAAGTGGTTTCTGTGCCAGACTCTGGCTTTCTGGCTGCTGGCTGGTAACCCTCTTAAGTGCTTTGGTGGCCAGGGACTGTTTCCTTCCCCTTTTTAGCCTGTTGATTCCCTGTCTGCTTGTGTTGCATAGAACACAAAGTAATGAACCTCAAAAGCAAGCCATTTAACAGAGCTTTTCTGGAGCCTGAACACAATAGGCAAGTCTATTTGGTTTGTTACGTTTTAACTTGGATTAAAATTCGCTTGTATGGCTGCCTTGCTCTCAGGGAGAGGAAGGACTCATAGCATACTTCTGCCTGTGGCAGATGGTAAAGCCACTGTTTTGACTTCATCTCAAGATAGTCAAAACTTCAACTGGTACAATGAGAGTTGCTGTACATACCAGACAGCATGAGAAGGGCAGAGGTAATACTTCAGAAAGAAGATCATGATAGGTTGCTATTCTGTTGAATTTCATTCTGGGGTGAATGATGGGCTCTCCCTCTTCCTGCAGCTTCACAACTTCTTCAGTTACCTCATGGACCAGTTCACACCAAGCAGCAGCAAGGAGAGTAAGTTTGTGTGCTGTTCGTAGATGTGGTACCAGCAGCTCCAAAGGCTGCACTCTGTATAATTCATTGTCCAGTGCTGGGCAATCTTCTGGATGGCACATGTGACCAAGAGTCTCAAGAGTGATGGCATCAGGAATAGAGAGTGAATTATCTGTAGACTATGAGCTGTGCAAGGGATGTGGGACAATTTCTGCTCTTAGGAGCTGGAAAGAGGTATAAAAGCTCAGTATATTTTCACAGAATCACAAAATGGTGCGCACTGCACCATGGAGATTTGTCTCTGCAGTCTTTCCCCCATGGCAAGTTTTGCAGCAGTGCCAAGCAGAACCCTGTGTCCCTGGCTGTGACTGCTCCTGAGTGCCAGCCTAACGAAAGAGCTCTTCTGTAGCAAATTACCAGAATGGTACCTGGAGCCAATTAACTACTTGTTTGTCTGTTTCTCTTTTTTTTTTTAATCAACCCCACTAATCTGCAATCCAGGGGATTTTATCAGTCGCATGTTCATAAGTGGGGAAAGTTACAAAGAGGCAGAGCTGGAAAAATACTGTGACTATGAATCTATAGAGGTGCCAGACTCCTACACCGGACCCCATCTCTCTTTCCCACTCCTCCCTGACCATGCCACGGCCTTGCTGGAAGCTTTCCAACAGAAACAAGTAAGGATCTCCAAAAGGTACCATGCTTTCCCCTTCTCTGAACAGGGCTGTAGGATCAATAATTTGGTCTTAGCTTTCTAACAAAGCTCAGCTGACTGGAGTATAACAAGCTGGCTGGCTGTTAAACAAAATGGGGTTGGAAACTATATGGTATTTCCTAATGCCATAAAAATGTTCTTTCTGAAAATATAATCCTGACAAAATGGAACACTTACATAGGGGTGTACCAATATTAACCTGAATTTCATTTTTAAAGGGGAAAATCAGCAATCAAGAAAAATCATGTTGAAACTTTTCATCATTTTTTGTTCAAATTTCTCAATTTGTAAGTAAGTATAGGATGGCCCAGAGGGAAATGGCCAATTACAATGTCTTGTCCTATGCAACTTGGACTCAGATTTTAAATGTAAATTGTTTTTTGATGAGGAAGTTGAGCACCACTCCAGCATTAACAAGACAAGCCTTCACACAACTGCAGTGTTCTGCTGCCACCCCTCAGCTGATGTGCTGAACTACAAAATAAGCCAAAACAACCCTTCTCCAAAGAGAATTTCTAAATCAAATGTTTCTCATGTCTCAACTGCCTATACCCTGTCTTTGAGCATATCTATCACTGCAGGACATGTGGAAACTCACAGACTGATTCAGTGTGGAAAAACTAGGAAAGATCTAGAGGAGCAGCTTCTTACCTGTAATATTGGGCTGGATTTTCTGCTGCTCCTGGAAGTGGTGTGGCCTAGAGGGTATATACTTGTCCACAAGGTGCTGGGGCTTTAGGGTTGCCTTAACAGCCCTCTCAGTGCTGAGGCTGAGCTGCCTTGGGCAAGTGTCTGCTGTCCTGCTGTTTCCCAATATTTCCCTCATCTTGTTTGTAAGCCCATAGGTCAGCACAGGCTGCCATCCCAGGGAGAGTTTCTACCATTCTGGCTATCCTGGTGGAGTGTTTGCAGTCAGTGGTGCTGCTCAGAGACCACTGATTTCCTGCTTTAATCCCTTCACTTTCTCCTAGTAGCAGCTCCATGCTCGCTATGTCTTAAACCTCCTGCATGAGACCAGGAAGCACCTCAAGCAGTTGCCAAACATCAGCCACGTCTCCACCTGCTACAGCGAGGAGGTCACCGTGTGTGGTGGGTGCCTTGCAGCCTCTGGGGTGGAATGCTCCTATGGGATGGTGGGGCAGAGAGAAAATGATAGTGAGAGTACAATGACCCCCTCTGTACTGAACGTGGAACACAAATGCTCTCAATAAGCAAAGTGTGTGATGCCTTGAGAGGCAGCTGGGTCTGTCTGAAATACCAAGGTGGTCTTTTCTCTCACCCCAAACTCGGAGTTGTTTTACTAACCTAGCTCAGGACTGGCCACAAAACTTGGTAGTGGCCTGTTCTGTGCTCTGTGATAATTTTAACAAAATCCTGGAGGTGTTCTGGGTAAGCACCAGTGCATGCATGCAGATCCAGAATGTTAATGCATCTTTGCATCCTGTAAGTAAATTTCAGACAAAGCTTTTTAATTTTTTCCTACTCTGACTAATGTTAAAATGTTGAGATATTTCTGAAAAATACATAGCACAGACTTCTGCATGCAGTCAGCCTCTGGAAAACAAACCTCTCCCTCCAATATTATATTAAATGAGAATTAGATTGTTATTTTGAATGCAAAGCTTTCTCCCATATAATCAAAATCTTGTGCCATGTTCTGCCATTACAAGAGATAAATGAACAAAGCTTCTAAATCAGTGTTCAGCAGATGGTGTAGGGTTTTTTTTACTGTCCTTCTCAGACTGCAGCTCAAACCTTACATCATGTCCTTTTCCACTAGGCTTGCACTTCCCAAAGTATTTCATTGGTGATTAATTTATAAAGGATATAGTTCATAGGCAGTTATGTATTGGTGGGTTTTTTTTAAGGTAAACATACTGTGACTTGTCTCTTTCTGCCTGTTAGGAGACTTGCATGGCCAGCTGGATGACTTGTTCCTCATCTTTTACAAGGTAAGCACTAAATTTGGAGTGGGATGCTGTCCAGGCATTGCAACAGGTATCCCATGGGTCATGTTGAGAAGTGTTTGCAAAATTGGGGCCATTCATGTGCAATTCATGTGATTGATTAGTTTTAAATGGCTTCACAAATCAGTAGCTTATTCCCTTGCTGACTTGGAAATCTGATATCCATGTCTGTTTTATTAGTGCCAGTGGGTATTTTTCTAGTGCTGATACCATTGACCCTTTGTGACTGCCAGTTTCACTGCTGGGGCCCACAGGATAAAGATGAGGAGGATCTGTTTTAACCTGGGACAGGAGTGAGAGATTATGCAGCTGGGGGGAGCAGCATTTGGACACCTTGGGGAGCCTCTAGGGTGACATCCACCTGTTCCTTGCTTTTACAGAATGGCCTTCCTTCCCCTTCCAAGTCCTACGTGTTCAACGGGGACTTTGTAGACAGAGGCAAGCAGTCCCTTGAGATCCTTGTTATCCTCTTTACTTTCCTCCTGGTTTATCCCAAGGAGGTTCATCTCAACCGCGGGAACCATGAGGACCACATGGTGAACTTACGGTATGGCTTCTGGGCAGGGCTGAGCATGGTGTTGAGGGTGTTGTGCAAAATCCCACTGAGATTCCTTTCTCCTGTTCCTTTAGCTATGGTTTCACCAAGGAAGTGATGCAGAAATACAAGGTAGGCTTATGCTTGTGTCTTCTTTACCATGTAAGACATGCATTTAGAAGACTTGATGCTTTATCTCTTTTCTTCTTTCTCTCAGGTGCATGGGAAGAAAATCTTGAAGATGTTTCAGAATGTCTTCTGCTGGCTGCCCCTGGCCACCCTGATTGATCAGAAAGTCCTCGTGATTCACGGGGGCATCTCTGACACCACTGACCTGGACATGCTTGAGAAAATTCAAAGGGACAAAGTAGGTTTTATTTCCCAGTCATTGCAAGAGACAAGTGTTGCTGATTTGTGGTGAGGAGCTCATTTTTACGTGTCAGCTTGGCAGTTGACAAGACAAATCTAACAGATAGTCTTCCTAGACAAACTTATGTTTAGGTGTAGGCTTTGGTTGGTTAGTGTGTGTGCGTGAGCTGTGAAGGGATGAAGCACTGTTGGTTTCTGGAATATGTGCTGGTGCTGAAGTAAAAATACAGTGATGATGAGACATTGTCCCACAGTTCCTCAGCCTGTTTTTGTCCTCTAAATTTCCAGAAGGATTTTGATAACTCATTTAACTTGTCTCTGCCTCATTCTCTAGTTAGGAAATACCACTTTCCTTCTCCAAATATAATGAAAACGCTCATATTAGTCATTAATGCTTCCTTTACTCTGCTGCATAGTTCCCATTGCAGATGAAATCTGTGTGCAGGAGGTCAGTGGGGAAGAGTGAGATGTGATGGATGTGGGGCCCAGTTGTAAACTCAGGATAGCTTGTCTGAGAGGATGGCACTAACAGTTTCCTACAGTCAAGGAGCAGTTGATGGCAGAAGGAGTGGGGCTTGGAGGCTTGGGTCACTTAAATCTGCCAGTAGAAGATGTTAGAGCTGGAGATCTGGGTATTCATGCTGTGTTATCAGTTCTATTTCTCTCATATCTTTCAGTTTATTTCTGTGTTAAGGCTGAAGAAAAGAAAAGAGTCAAGTAGAAAACCAGAAATACAGGCCATAAATGGGGAGAGTGAATCAGGCACTGATGCAGCAGGGAATAAGGCAGCTCCCAGGTTATCTCTGCAGCTCCAGTCAGCCCAGGCTCCCAGCACAGCCAACAGGCTGGAGTTCTCCAGGTGGCTCCGGCAGACAGTGCAGGAGCAAATTGACACGTGCCGCCGGCTGGTGGACATCAGCGAGTCAGAGCCAGAGGAGCTCACCTATTCCAGCATGGTCTCTTTGAAGAATGTGGAGGAGCCATGCTGGACTCGCCAGGAGGAGTGGAAGCAGGTGAGGCATGTAAGCAAGGTCCTGAGTTGGGTGTGCTATGGGTGCCTCCTGCAGCAGTTAGTCCCTCACTGGTAGGTGGCCAGGAGGGGCTGCTCTGTGAGGTCATGGGGATGTTACATTGGCTATCTTTGTCACCTCCTGGGAGAAGCAGCTGGGGACGTCCTTTCCTTGTTCTGTTTTTTTTTTTTTTTTTTTTTTTTTCCCAGCCTGAGAATCTCTTCTGTGTGCTCTGAAACCACAGTTAGTTAACATTACATGTGACCTTCCAGTGCTGCACACCTTTTCACTATAGCCCTATATATTGAAGTCAGGGTTAAAGAGATTAAGCTTTAATCCAAACAGTGGTTACTGAGTCAGCACTTGTATTTCTGGAGGCTGCAGAATGTCCTGGCTAGAGAACAAAGGCATTTAATACTAAGCCTGCTAACGGCCTCAGGATCTGCTGGTTGTTCTTGCCCTGGGACTTGTGTTCTGGGATGGAGGAAGACAGGCAAGGCTCTTGGACTTCTTAATGCTGGCAAAGGCAAAGCTGGTATCAGGCCTGACTTATGCACGTCCCTCTTTCCCCAGACACTTTGGATGTTCCTGTAGCTCCTGGCCAGCAATATTGCCACTTTTGAGGTGGCCCAGATCTGTGACAATCTTCAGCTGGAATGCAGGAAACATGTCAGTTCCCCTGCACTATAGCAGCAGTCTAGGGAGGGAATCAGAGACTGAGTTCTATTTGCTTAGTGAACTTTTCCAATCCTTTCAGATTTTAGATGTCCTCTGGAGTGATCCCATGCCTCAGGAGGGCTGCAGAGAAAATACGGTGCGAGGTGGTGGCTGCTACTTTGGGCCTGATGTGACGGAGAAGTTCCTTGAGAAGTACAGCTTGCAGTTCCTGATCCGCTCTCACGAGTGCAAGCAGGAGGGCTACGAGTTCTGTCACAACCGCAAGGTCAGCTGGCAGCGTTGTGAGGGATACTTGGGTTTCCATCCTGCCAGGGTGGGGTTTATGGGGGGTGGCTTGTCTCAGTTCTGCATTTCTTCCAGTGGGGCTTTAAGCAGATGCAAAATCATTGAACAGGCATATTGGGAGTTAACTGAAGTGTGTTTGCATCTGAAGTCTTAGTTCAGGGCAATCTGGAGCCACCTGCTCTGCTGAGGACATGGCTGTGCAGGCAAACCGTGTCCTTGTGTGTGGTGCTTGAGAAAAGATCTGAACCTACTTGTGCCATGGCCCCCACTTGGTGCAGCTGTTTCTGCGGATGCACTACAAAAGGGTGTTACTGAGCTGCTGCAGCCAAGTTCTTTCTCAGAAGATTCAGTCAGGTCAGTCGCTTTGCCAGGGCACTTGGACTCTGGAGAGCAGAATTGTTGTGAGAGAGCACAGGAAAATTGCAGGAGCCCAGCACATAATTCACATGTGACCAGCGCCACCCACGAGGAGCTCACACCCGCAAGGCTTCCAGGCCAGCTGCCACGTGACAGTCCCTCTTTTCCATAAAACATGGTGCTTTCACAGTCTGTGGACTCCAGAGGGGATTGGGTGTGTTGTTTACACGTACATAAATATTACAGGATATATGTACTGACTGCAAATGCCTCTTTTTTTGGGATTAGGTGCTGACCATCTTTTCAGCCTCAAACTACTATGAGATTGGCAGCAACAGGGGAGCCTATGTGAAACTGGGACCAGACCTCATCCCCCACTTCATTCAGTACCAAGCAAACAAGACAGCCCATATGCTCACTATGACCCAAAGGTAAGGCTTTCCAGTTGCTCTGTATTTGCAAAGTCAAAATTCCCAAAGGGAAAACTTGGTGAGCTTTTAGAAAGTTTGACTAGGAAATGACCTTTAACAGCTTGATTTTCTAAAGAATAGCTCTAAAGGAGGGATCGAGCTTTGTATCTGAAGTTACTGAGGAAAGCTTAAGGGTTGAAAAGGAAATCTTAACAAAATTCCAAAGGGATATTTCTAAAGATTGCTGATTTTTCAGCTTTTCTTTTCCATGTCAGGTTTTAACTTTTTAACTTTGCTGAGGTTCTCTTTTGCTTTGTTACTTCACAAATGAATGCAGGGACTCATGGCATCAGTTGCAGGTATCTGTGCCCGGGGCATGCAGTGCCTTGTCACAAGCACTGAGTTGCAGCTGTAGCTGTGCAGAGCAGCAGTTGTGTGAGGGTCTGGGAAGCCAGGTAGAGCAGTGGGAGGGAAGGTGCAGTTTTTCTTGTGATTCATGGCAAGTCCTTAAAGTGCTTCTCTCTGTTTTGCATCCTCCAGAATCAGCAGAGTGGAGGAGTCAGCCTTTCGAGCCTTGCGGGAAAAGCTCTTTGCTCACACCTCAGCCCTCATCAGTGCCTTCAAGGCCTATGATGGCGACAATACAGGTGACTCAGAGCTGAGGGATGTGTGGGTTCATTGCCTGGTTGGATAGGGCTGAAGTAACTAAGCTGAGTTTGCTGCTGGTTGGGAGACTGCTGTTGGGAGACTGCTGTTGTCAGCAGCTGTTATGAAGAGGCTGTATCAGACCTTGCCAGAAGTCATTTGCTGTTACTCAGTCTGTGCGGATGCCTCTGAGTGACACCATAAAGTGAGGGTGCAGGAAAAGCAGGATGTCACTAGCCCAATGTGTAGTAATTGAGGCTGGTCCTAGAAGAATTCCTTGCAGCTGTTGTACTGGTGAAGCACTGGAAAAGCTGACCTGGAACATGTCTGTTGTGTCCATTGAAGAGGGCTGGGTGGTCTCTAGAGCCCCTTCATCCCTGGAGTCTAAAATCACTGTGAAGAGGAAAACGAGGGATGTCTTCCATGATTGTTGTCTCTGTCAGAGCCTTAAGGAAGGAGCTGAGAGTTCTTACTTCTCTGGCAGACAGGAGTGCTGTGTTGGTGTAGTGGCCAAGAGGTGTTGCTGGGAACTTGTCCATTGGTGGGCTGGGGGAGAAAAGGGATATGGTTCCTGGCAAAACTGCTTATGGGGATAACTGCTTTCTTGCTTTCTTCCCGAGCAGCAAAACTATTCATAGGAATCCAGCTCAGTTGTTACCAGCAGCTGCTAAAATGGGCAGTAGGCTACAAATTTCTAATGAAATAGCCAGAGTTAGTCACTTGCCTTTGTTCAAATGTTTACAGCCTCATAGCCTTGATTTGTTGCAATGATGGAAAGCTTGCCAAGGCTTGGGTGCGAAATGTGCTTGTGCCTGCACTGCAAAATAATGCTGTGCTGTCAGCAGCACCTAGACTGTGTATGTGTCCCAGTTCAGGCTTTTTCTTTGCCTTTATGTGCTTTCCCCTACCTATGTCCCAGAAGTGTCTCCCTTTTCCCTACAGGAAGGATCACGCTAAGCAACTGGGCAACAGCAGTGGAGTCAGTGCTGCAGCTGGGACTGCCCTGGCGAATGCTGAGGCCACAGCTGGTGCGCAGTACTGAGGATGGCATGCTGGAATACAAATCGTGGCTGGACGACCTGGCCATGGAGCAGAGGAGCCAAGAGGTAAGCACTCACTCCCTTCCATCAGAGCATGATGTGAGCAGCTGCTCAACGGAACCCCAGCATGTGCAAATCAGTTATGGTATGAAAGGACAGTGGATGGTTCATGCATAATCCAAAAGCACACTGAAGATGATAGGAAGTCTTGCCTGAGCTCAAAAGTCCTGAGGCACCCAGCCCATTTTACAAATAGATGGATGTGAAATCAAAATTTAAGAGGTAGTTTTGGATGCAGGCTTGTGAGTAGTAAGACTGTATTCCACTCTCCAAGTAGCAGCTTCTTAATTATGCCCAGCAAACACAGCTCTGCAGCATTTATAAAATGCAGCCTGGCTCGCTGTGAGCCCAAGAGGAGCACTGTTGGGAAGGGACAAGTTGCTGATGGTCTGTTCTGCAGCTGCACAGAGGGTCTGTTTATCACACACCTGGTTGATAAAGCACTGCTTGCAAGTTCTTGAGAGTAAAAAATATTCTTATTTGTGGAGTAACAACTCCAAGAGAGCAGAGGTGTCAGAAGGATAAAAACTGTGATCGTGTCTTTCAGCACATCCAGTCGAGCTTGCTGGAAGTAATTTATCGAAACAGATCCAACTTAGAGACCATATTCAGGATCATAGACAGAGACCATTCAGGTAAGCAGGTGTGCAGAGGGTGTTAATCACTGCCGTGTGTTCCCTTCTGCTTTGGAGCTTTCTTTGTTATGCATAGAGCTGTTTTCATTTAGGCTTGGGGCCTCCTGCTCCCTCCCACGCTTCTGAAATGTCCATTTGTATTATGCCTCTTTGCTGCCTTGAGTTGTGTTTTAGCCAATGTTCTCCACATTAGGAGATGTAGCTGCAGCATGTAAAACGCTCCTCCACAGGTCTCATCTCCTTTGAGGAATTCCAGCAAACCTGGAAGCTGTTCAGCTCCCACATGAACATGGAACTCACAGATGATGGCATTAATGACTTGGTTCGCAGCATTGATTTCAACAAGGATGGGAACATTGACTTCAATGAGTTCCTGGAAGCCTTCCGCCTTGTCAAACAGTGCCCGTCGTGAACACCTGCTGAGGGTTACCATGTCCCATGCCTTGATTTCTACAAAGCCAGGACTGTCCGACCTAAGCTTGAGTGTGCCTGCAGATGGCAAGCAGGGAAAGGGAAGGCAGGTGCCCAAAACAGACATCACCGTAGGCAACAGCTGTGACCCATTTGAGGAAGGTAACAGGTGCAATAGATGAGCTGCACTTCAATTTGGACCATTTTTAAAATAAGCTGCATTTTAAGTAGTTTCCTGCTCAAAGGGAAGATCCAACTTAGCATTTCTTGTCAATGTGAGGAAATGTTACAGGTGTATTCAAGAGCAGTAAAGTGGAAGTGAATGTATTACTTGTAGGCAGTGTTTTAAGGAGGTAGCACCTGCTTGATCACAGCTTTCTTTTTAATAAACCATTTTTTTCTAGATTGTTGTTGCTTGGCTGTTCATTTCTTCTCTAGTTAACCCTGTGAGCAGCTGTGCTGTTCCAGGGATGATACCTACTTCCCTGCTGGTCTTCCTCTGCTGTGGTAAGCTTGTTCTGGAAGTCTGGAGCTACTAAGTACATGTAGTAGAGCATAATGTTGGAAAAAATACCTCAAATGTGCAACACTGTCTCTAGCAGGGGGACTTGTTTAAGAAATTTATTGAGATAATTTCATTTCCAAAGCTCAGGGCAGTAGATCAAGTAGCCCTCTGCTAGGGAGCATATGCTGCATGTTCAGGTTATTTTCAAAGCGTGGTAGGGACTGCAGCTTGTGAAGTGGGGTGGAGCCTGAAGAGTTTGCAAAACAAGAAACAATGTGTTTCTCAAATAACAAGCAGCACAGTCTGGCAGGGGCCCCATGGCACAAGACTTCACTTAAGACTACTACCCTAGCCCCCAAAAGAGAATTCTAGTCTCACTGAATTTCTTAGAGCTCATGGCTCACTGAATTTCTTAGAGCTCATGGCCCAGTGCAGACAGTTTATTAAACTGGAACTATGCTTTCAAAAGGAAACTAATCCTGTTCCCCCTTAACTAGAGTTCCACATATGCTGTTTTCAATTGTCATGGAATCATGCTTCCACAAACACTCTGAAATGCACAATACGGATCCCAGCACACTGCAGCTGTATTTCTATTTTTTCCATCCTTCAAATTTAATGAATGAAATTAATTTTGATGGCTAATGAACAAAATTATTTTGCCTCTTCCATGTTTGTTTCTGCTGTACCAACTCCTACTGCAGAGAACATGTTTTTTTTGTTTCAATTATTTTCAATGACTTTTGTACTGAGGGAGAAAACAGGTCTCTCTCCATGACACAGAGTGATTAGGTACCTGCTCTGCAGCGCTTGCTACCAGGCAGGATCTAAGGCAGGATCTAAACCTTTCATTTTGGTTTGGGGACTGAGGCTGCCAAGCAGCTCTGTGGCACTGCTGCGTTTGACAGCCTGTTACCTGCAATGCCCGGAGCAGAGTGAAGTGCGCTTACCTGGAGTTGTGAGCAGCATCACTGCTTTGCTGATATCACTGAGAGCCAACACCACACACCACTTATTACAAAGTCAGATTGAATTTATTACTCTTGGGCAATTTAACAAAAGGCAGGAGACAATGTCCAGACATTCTGTTACTTAGAGGGACAGCAAAGCTTTCTTAATTCACATACGTAAAGTGATCAAAACATAACCTTCAGATCCTTGCAGTCCAAAGAAAGGGCAGAAACTGGAAACATGAACTTTCTGCAGCTTGCCTCAGTAATTGACTGGTATTGCAGAGAATAACACAGTTACAGCAACAAACATATCTGTAATGACTTAAATTAGCTGTTTACACAATGGTGCTACTTGATTGTTCTGACAGAAACATGGAAGCAGGCTAAGCTTTCCCCAAACCAACTCATTAGTGAAACAATCCCCTCAGCACTGCATTTTTAGGACAATGCTGTTGTAAAAAAAGAAAAAATGTACAATAGTACATATAGTTTTATAGTAAAATGGTATCTGAACAGATTAAATTTTCCTTGTTTTGTTAAAGCATATACAGCTTTATAAAATATAAACCTTCCAAAGGTCAATTTTAAAAGCTTAGAAGAGGCTTTGCTAATTCTAAAAGTAACAGACAAAATACCATTTTGCTCCTACACGGTATGTTTTATTTTACCTCCACAGTTTTAGCCTTGGAAGGTGAGCCATGAACTTGACCACCACGTTCCACCAGTCAACTGAAGACTCCCCCTCGGATGGGAATGCTCTCATTCAGCCCATGTTCTATTAGCTTGATGTCCTCCAAGTCATCCTTGATGATGCTGATTAGGTGACTCAGCCCCTCTTGCTGCTGCTTCAGGTGCTGCAGATAGTTCAGAAACCAGTGTGAGTATTGTTCAGCTTCACAGGCTTATAATATTCCTCAGAAGCTTCATGACTGGTGGCACTGGCACACTGATAAGCCTGGCATCATTTCTTTGAGGAAGGAATGACAGCATTTTCTGTATCAACAGCCTATCACCACAGAGTGATTTTGCACAATAGCTTGGTGCCCTGGCACTGAGACCAATTAAAAGGATGACTTCATCAAACAAGGCAAGAACAAGATTCTAGATCCAGTCAGTGTGTGTGTCTGGCTTAGATGATGAAGTTCAAAGAGTAGGCCAGGATTCTACCCAGTAATACTTACTTGCTTGATTTCCCTTAAGAGGTCTGCATCTATGTAATAGCGCTCTTCAGCCCGCACTGCTCCAAAGTGGTTCTGCATCCTGATCTGGGACATGAGCTCATTCAGTCTGCCCTGGAAGAGGAACAGGCTTAAATCAAACATAACTCATTTACACTGGCAGAGATCCAGCATCTACCATTCCTTGAGTCTCCAAGGCTTGAAGCAATGTTGCTCATTCAATTTTTAGATATTCTGGAAGACATGCAAAGGGTAAGCCACTCCACTATTTCCAAGAACTCAAAACTTTTGAAATACCTATTGGCTATACAGCAAAGAGCTTGATGCTACAACCCTACTCACACTGCCAGACTGAAAGCCTCCCACAACCAATATATATACGTGGTTTGGAAAACTGACATGTTTTTAGTGAGGAAACCCCAGAGTTGTTGGCCAAACTGTCAGCCACTCACCTTGAACTGCATGGGGGCATTAAGTTCACACTGAATTGTATCCAACTGTACACGAAGCTGCTCCTCATCTGCTTGAATGGCGTAACCGCTCTTCCTTTGGATCTCCTGCTTTATTAGCACCTACAAAAGAAGTCTTTGACGTTCATTAGAGAACACTTGGCCCATCCCTCTCCCCACCAGCCCATCCACATATTTTGTCCTTCCTTCAGCCTGTTCCTCACTAGATCTGTTGTGTCATTTAGTCTGCTGCTCTAGGACCTCAGGGCAGTCCTGTGGTTTTGGGTAAGTGAGAGAGAAGGTTCCCAAGTACAGCAGACCTGAAGCTTTCCCTGACAGCTCTGCCTGGTACTTAAATGACATCTGTTAGCTGAAGTCAGAATAATTTTCAGCGCTGGCCTGCACAAGATGGAACAGATTCTCCTTCCCTCTGAGATTGCTTGTGGCACTAGACTGTGTTAAAGGACTTATTTTGATTATCCCTGTTACCTGCAAAGTTCTGTGCGAAAGCGCCATCAGCTTCCTTTTGTACTGTGCAATTTTTGCCATAGTTGTCGTTTGGTTTTTCTGCAGCTCACTGATATCTTCAGATATTATCTGCAGGGGAGATGGGAGTCAGTTGGAAGTCAGAGAAGTTTTTGATAACAGAACATGTTAGGCCTCATTTAGAACTGGGAATTTCATGACACTACACCACTCAGCAACTTGGTGTTCTTGATGATTTTAGAAAGCTTTCTTCTATCTCTGCTGTTCTGCTTTGTGTTTATTTTCATACACAACTGAGATTTTCAGACGGCACTGGAAAATGGGTTGCCCAAATTTAAAAGTCCATGCTGATACAACTTAATGGAGCTGGTGTGGACTAGCCTATAACAAAACAGTAGGCTTGAACCTGAAACAAATGAAAGCCAAACCACACTGCTCAGTTTTTGGGCAAAAGGTCTATTTAAGGAATATATTAAGAACATGGTTCACGCTTCAGTTTTGAACACACAGGGGCAAGTGCACTTAATAGCACATCCTTTGTCAACAGCAAGTCATGATAAAGATGAGCAACTGTACATCTAATCGAGTTTGATGCTGTTTGGTCATCTGGTCCTGGACCTTCAATCTTCTCAGCAGTTCCTTGAAACCCACCATTGGCACAGGAATAAGCCTATGGGACACAAATATTTCTTACAACATGTTTTTATACTGGACACACAGTAAGGATTAGTAATTATGAACAGAATCTAATGTAAGGTTACAGATTACGTTGGTCTTCTATAACACATAGCCATATCTTCTTCTTGCTAAGCTCTAGAGTACTCACTATTCCCAACAACCAGTTCCTTCTCCATAAAGAAACCAACCCAATTTATCTGTAACCAGTGGAGGGTACAAAGGTGCATCACCTTAAGCAATAAAGAGAAAAAAAAACCCATAACCGTTGCCAAAACTAAGTCACAATAACTAATCCATGTAAAGGAGGACACCACACCTCCAAGGAACCCAAGTAAGACTCTTTATCCTGACAGCTCCTAAGCACCTAAATGGGTAAAGGGATTAAGACAGGCACTTCCAGTAATCTTCACTGCTTTCAAGGGGATCAGCACTTGGCAAAGTTGTACTCAAGTAACTTTCTTGCAAGCTACCTGAAGGGTACTATGCAATTACTACCTCTTTCTCCCCTTTCCAAGCCTTTTTGCAATACTTCAATACTTGGACAGACTATTGGACTTACTTATCAGGATCAGGATTATCAACTTTGGCTTGTTCCCATATAATAGGATCAACACCTAAAAAAAAAAAAACAAAAACAAAAAAACCCTGATTTTTAATATGGCTCTCTGAATAGAGAGATATTACAGCTGCTAACCAGGAAAAAAATGCTGTGAAACACACAAACCCTATGAACTATGCTAACCCAAATGCCTGTTACACAAATTAAGATTAATTAAACTAGGGTAGGTCTTTAAAACTCCTGATCCTGAGCAGAGGCAATAAATTCAGACCCCAAGACTGTCAAGCACACCTCCAAGTTTGAAAGCAGGGGAAAGGAATAATCCATAGGTGCTCCCACTGGATAATCTATATTTTAAAGAGAGAAATTCCTACTGTTCCCACTATATGCCAGGCTTGGTTCATCTGTCCTTTTAAAGTTGCTTATTGTGTGAAACAAACTAATACTTAAAAAATCAGTAATTATGTGACCAAAGTACCAAATCAGCTGGCAAAATAATCCCAGTAGGAGTTAGCTTTGACTTTTCTGCAAGACTAGGCCCAGTGCCTTTTCCAATCCAGATTTCATATCCTTTCATATCCTTAACACAGACCTATATAAAAGCTATAGTCACAAAGGTTAAGTCATCTAATCAAATGATATAAACTTCCCTTAACTACCCTAAAACAAAGTTCTGTGTGCACTGTCTGTGGCCACATAGGCAAGCTAAGAGACCCATCTGAAAGCTAGCAAGGGAGTACAGGACACCATTATTCTGATACTTATTATTTTCTCTTATTCTTTTCACAGGTGTTTTCCAGCAGGCTGACACCTGCTTTTTTCCCCGGAGAGCCCAAAAGGCCCAGCTCACGCACCGGCAGGAGGGTTCTGCAGGAGCTGCTTGACTTGTGCTGGGGACAGCTCTGTTCTGGCCATGGACAGGCTGACCCCCAGCTGCTGCAGGGATGATTTGATATTGGCTTGCTCAAAGTGGGCGTAGAGGGTGGTTGCAGGAACTCTCCTCGAGGTGCCATTGGGAGAGCGCTCCACAACGTAAATGATCACTTCTGTCCTGAGCGAGGCAAAATGCAGAACGTCAGGAGAAGGCCAGCAGCACATAGGAGCTAACACAATACAGAACCACCCAAAATCCAAGCTCTCACTTCTCCCAGCTGACTTTTAACTTCCTTTTGCTAAGCCAGATGTGAAGTATCAGTAGCTGCAGGGTTTAACGCAGCAAGGGAGAAAGAGAAAACCTGCAACTACCACTACATTGTCTGCTCTCCCCAGTTTTAGCAACCATATTCTATGGTGATACTAGTACCATATTAAGAATAACCTAAAATCTCTGGAAAGGTACACCAGACTAAACGCTGTAAGAAAAGGTATACAAAGGAATTAAGAGATACAAGTCAAACTCAGGATGAACACATCTAAAATCAAGGAGAAGGGGGGACAGTAGACTTAGGCACCAATCCTTTCTAACATGCAATATAAATGGGCAACCCTGTGGGAAGTTCACGTACTGGTCATCTGGCATAGTTTTAACACCTTCAACATTGACATTAAGGGTCTGGTTTCCTCCCAAAATTTTGTGCAGTGATTCTACGAGCTGCTGCTGCTGGCTTCGAATATCTGCTTCTTTTCTGTTAAACACCAAGACCACGAGGCCATCTTCATCTTTGTTGTTGGGCATTAAACTGTAACCCACAGCCTGCCAAGGAACAAATGAAAAATGAAGGCACATTACTTAGCAAAAGCATATCCTTGTGGCTTGAAGGGGCGGGGCTAAATCCTTCCATTTTTAGAGCAACTGGTTCAAAATTTAACTCACAGTGTATTCAGAGCTGCAGAAACAAAATTAATCCCCTTTTAAATCATTCTCTCACAGAGCCATCAGTAGAGCAGCTTTTGAAACAGTATGGATTTTTACAAAAAGTTCCTAAGTTTCCTTTCCCCATCAGGGGAGTTGCCAACACAGCGGAGCTGACAGCAATATTTTACAAACTGACCCTTTTTCCAAATTGAAAGTGGAACCAGAGGATCAGACTTTATTACAGGCAAAAGCAGAGTGGCAGCTTTCACCTCCTCCTGCCTATCAGATGTCACCCCAACACAGCATTGGTGACAGGGTGGACAGGAGGGGCTTTGTGAGGCCCTGACACTGCATGTGGGAGGGTGACCTGCACCTTTCCCCTCATGCAAGTTCAGCTGAAGAGAGAAATTAGTTGAGGATGTGCCCAGGAGCACGGTTTTGTCAAAAGAGGGTAATCCCCTGCCATGGTGAGCCTTGCAGAACCAGCCGTCCTGTCACGGAGCACAACAGCGACAGCTAAGGAAGAATTTGTTTTCAAGCACATGACACCTCTGGTATTTCTGTTTTAAATAAATAATTCTGCCACCATCTCTTTATGCAACATAGTATTTTCAAACTAGAACAGATTGTTTTTACTTTACTGTGGTCCTTCAAACAACTGACTGTAAGATGTACCTTAGCAGCATGTCTTTCTTGGTCCGGAGCTGCATGCTTCTCACATGCCCTAGAGCTGAATTGTGTACAAGTGGATTCCTGTGGAACCCTTCATGTAATGCTTCTTTCTTATCTGATGCTAGATGTTTCCAAAGGCAATAACCAAACTAACTTAAGATGCTTTGTTCCTATCCCTGTGCCACCTTCTTCCCTATTTTTTGCAGGCATCTTTCATTGGTGGCACAGATGGAACTTGTCAGTATTTCACTTAAGGCATGTGAATTCATGGCATTAGAAACACTCCAGTCGCAGGAACAAGAGTAAACCTCGTATCTGGCATTGTCTAACCTGAAAACTCTTCTTTTTAGTAAATCAAACTCACACTGCGCAAGTTTTCAAAGCTCAGAAACGGTGAGAGCAATTTCAGACAACACTTTACAAGAAAATAACCCTTCAGGTGCATTGCCAACAAAATGTTCAAGGTAACACTGAAAACAGTGATGTAACAAAACCAAACATTTGTTAGACAGGCACCGCTGCTGCAAAAATTTTCTGGAAGTCTCCTAAAGTGCAGAATCAACACTAGACTTAATGAATTATTAACCTAATTCAGGGCACAAAGTTCACACTCCAAAGGATCAGCTCAGGGAAGGCTAGTATCACCACGCCTACCCTAAATCCCCTCACAAGCTCAAGGCTTAGCAAGACAGTCAGCAGGTGCGAGATTTGTGGAGGATGGAGAGCCACAAATTCTTTGTCGACATGAGAAGCAAGATCTGGAAATGCTGATGATTCCTTACATGGAATGGAGTCAGCATGAGCACTGGCAAGGATAAAGGCACAAGAAGGCTGAAGCCTGGTGGATTTTAAACCTGGCACAGGCCAGGTTCATAGAGGGTTATTTTAATCTAGACAAAGTAATGAAGAAAGACCCTGAAGTTCTTATTCCAAATGTTCTCAGTTTCTTTCAGACAAAAAGGTTATTTTTAACTGTTTCTGTCTTATTGTAACATACAAAGGAACACATTAAAATTAATTTCCATAGATCTGTTCCAAGTACACACACACTAACCTGAATGCTAGCACACGAAAGTGTCACTTTCATGATCCACATCTGGGTTCATTATCTAGTCCCTCCACACCACCCAGATTTCCAGCATCTTCTAACCTTTTAATGAGTTACGCATCAGAACTGTGCAGATTACCTGGAAAAACACTGTTTCAGCATACTCTTACCAATGACATAATCTAACACCCATGAGATGCTCAGACTCAGCAGAGAAGGCATCGGCGCCCTCTGCGGGCAGGCAGCTGAACAACACCGTACCTTAAACCTGCAGAAGGGGTTTTCCTGCGTGAACTCCACTGGAGCGATGTTGTTGTTGAAGTATCCTTTGCCCGTGCCCCAGAAGGCCTGGAGCTGGTTCCATTTGGCCAGAATGGCATCTCTCTCATCTCCCAGCAGTGTTGGGGCTGAGAGGGCGCTGGCTGTGTTGATGAGCTGGTTGGACTGAGCAGGTGTCTGGGCAGGTTGGTTGAACAAACTGCTGCCTAACGCTGGGTAGGATGAAGAGAAACAAACTCCCTGACCAACCATGACCATGCTATCACCTATCATGAGCATCACATCTTATCATATTCTGAGAAGCAAAATAAAAACACAGAATGAATAAATGAATTAAACTCAGATCATGTTTCTTAAGTGTCTTTTTACAGCCATTCTTCATCTACAACAGAAATTTCTGAATGGTACACTAGAAGAAATTTTATTTTTTTTTTTTTTCTAACTGAGACACCTGTATTGATCCATGTCATCATCTGGCACCCTCAATATCTAAATCTGAGAGGCAGGCTGGCTGTTACAAATTCAGTGGACTCAGAGCCTGAAGCTGCTTATAATCCGACTCCCATTTAGATTAACCTCAATGCCTATTTCCTCCTCCTTCTTGTGATGCTGTGACTACAACATCAATTCTCTAACTACAGTTTCTACCAGCACTAAACCAAAGGGGTAGATATTGTTGGAAGCTCAAGGGTGAAGCTCAGGGACTTGCTCAAGCTCTAGTTTAAGAGTTTAAGTGTAACAGCCTCCTGTTTCAACACACTTCTGTCCCATTACCCAGTAACTGAAGGTGTCAGTCTTGTGCTTTCACTGCTAAGGGATAGGTAAATCCAGAAGCCATACTCACTGGTCTGCTGCTGCTGCTGCTGGGTTCCAAAGCCTCCAAAGCCTAGCCCAGTTCCCAACCCACTACCCAAGCCAGTTCCAGTTCCTGAGCCAAAACTGGTACCAAATCCAAAGCCTTTGTTCTGGGTAGCACCAAAGAGTCCTGGGGAAACAAGTAAATGACTATTGAGAAAAAAAAAAAAGAGTACAGCAGCCAGGTAATCCAAAGCACTCCTGATTTGCTCTAAAGGCAGTCAATCCTTCAGCCCCTTACCGCTGGTGCCGGTATTGGTGGGAGCAGAGAAGCTGAACGCCGGTGCCGCGGTGGTGGTAGTGGTCCCGAAGCCTCCGAAGGCACCTGCCAAACACAGAGTGCAGTCAGGCAGCGGCACAGGGCCCCCAGGGTTGGGCACAAGGGGACAACCAACCGCACGCCTCGCACGTTATGGCAACAGGTGCTGACAGACAGATGGCACACAGCACAAGCATGTCATTCACACTGAGCATGGGGATCGAGTTCATCTTCCGAGGGAAGGGGGGAGAAAACATGGACCACAAAGCCACAACTTGTATGGTGTGTCAAGAAAGCAAACAAAAAGGCAGCAGTCAGTCAGCTGACATCTCGTTCCTTTACCAGAGGGAAGTGCTTTCCCTAGAGACAGACACAACTAACTGCTATTTCTTAGATTCATCCTCAGGAATAAGTAACCCGATGTTTTGTGAACTTTACAAGTAGTCCTAACCTCGGGAAACAAATCAAAATCTGAGGCCAGATACACACAGTTGCTGTGCTTACAGGCAAATAAATTTGTGCTTACAGGCAAAATTTACAGGGTCCTTTTCTTTTTTTAAGCCTTGTTTCCCAATGATCTCCCCCATTACATCTCATTTGGAGGTTCAACCACAAGTATAGGAAGGTGGATGCAAAAGCAATCAGCCTTCCACAGATTTTCAGGAAAAGCAGTCACTGGCCAGCAGGAGAGGACCTAAGTGAATGCCTGAGTTCCAGTGGTGCCAACGGCACTGGCCCAAGGTGCAGCCTGTGGAGTGCTGACATGCCTGGGAAACCAGTCTCTGTGTTTTATGCTGCTTTTACACATGTTCGGATGAGAAAAAACAGTCTGCTACAAAGGATTGCTCAAAAAGATGCCGCCTCTCCTAACTCACATGTCAACAGCAAAAAAAGAGAGGTTCTTTTGATCTATTACACTCATAGTCCTCCTGTCTACAAAGAAAATTAAAAGCATAAATCAAAGCTGATATGCAATGGCATTTTATTTCCATTCAGCAAGCATCTTAATGTGAGTGGGCACAAGAAATTGTAACACCCATGTTTCAGTCCTGCCAGCGAGTGGGACACCCTGGCAGGACCAGCAGATTGACACCATTTTTAGGCACCTTTGTACTCACAGCAAATTCAGTTATCCTTTCTTGAAAAGGGGCCCTAGAGTACAAATTAAATATCAAAATATCAAATTAAATATCAAATGGGCTATCCACAGTCTCTTCTGGAGCAGCTGCAGTGAAGCCAAAGAAATCCAGCCCAAGGTGTTCATAGCAAATAAACCCCAATGAGATCCCTGGAGTGCACTGAACAGATGAGAGGCACTGACACAGAGAGTGATGACACTGTGGGATGGATGGATGGATGGATGGATGGATGGATGGATGGATGGATGGATGGATGGATGGATGGATGGATGGATG
>VZUI01055043.1:0-32347 GCA_013401135.1 Cettia cetti | reverse complement strand
CCGCCCCCGCCCCGTTTGCCCCCGCCCCGGGCGCTGCCCCGCCGGCGGGTCCCCCCCGCCCCGAGCAGCGAGGGACCTCCCGGCTCCTTCCCATCCTCCGCGCGCGTCTGTCACTGCCATTCCTGCCCGGGTACCGCGTTCCCCTTCGGGGCCACCTCCCGGAGGCACGGCAGCGTATGGGAATCTCCAGTTATGTTTAATATAATAATAATAGCAGCTATGATTTTTTTTTTAAAGCACACTATTTTGGGGAGCGTTCCTGAGCATGACAGAAGGGCAGACTATAAACTCAAAATAACGGAATTAATAACGGCAGCCCCCAAATTGGCAGGGTTTCTGAGCCAGACTTTTGAAGGCCTGGATTTCAAAACACTGTCTTCTGGATAGCTGCAGCACAATTTCATCTTCCCTAAACTCAACCCCAAGCTGTTCGGCTTCACGGGAACTGACCACTGGCAAGGCAGGGACAGCTGGCTAAGGCAGAGGCAGGAACATCGTTCACATGCTCTCCTCCCCAGACAGCCTAAATCTGGACAATCAGGGGCCAGGCAACGTGTAAGTAGCACCACTTGTCCTCTTTAGCTCCAAAAAAGGTGTCATGTTGGCAAGGTTGCCAGATCTGGCCAGATCTCTTGAGGAAGAGCCCCACAAATTAGGCATCAGCGCTTCAACGATGCAAAGGCTTCTTGGTGCTGCCCACAGGAGCAGTGCAGCAGTGGCAGGACAGGAGCTCCTGGCAGTTTGGATTGCAGCACCGAGGTTTAAAAGCCTTCCAGCTTGGGAAGGGGGAAGGATTTTGATAGGGAGAGCTTGCTTCGCTGAAACACTCCATGCCCTCCTTTTTAGGAGTTGTTTGTTGTGGGTTTTTTGGGTTTGTTTTTTTTTTGTTGTTGTTGGTTTTTTGGGTTTTTTTGTTGTTGTTGTTGTTGTTTTGGTTTTTTTTCTGCTGATGCATGGAATTGCCTCCACCCTTTGTTTCTGCTGTGTAAAGGAAACATTTTGGAGTAACACAGGTTCAGACTCAGACTCCCAGGTACCCCAGGAGCACTGAGACTGCCAGCTAAACTCATCTAGGCACACCATGAGTTTCAGAGAGGAGCGGTGATGGAGCATTCAGGATTTGATGCACTGACTCCAGCTCAAGCTGCTTCACAGAAACAATTCTTTTTTCAAAGAGGTAGGAAAACACCATCATTTCCCAACTCATATTGGAACTCAGCAGTAAAACCCACTCCTGAACCAGAAAATAGAACTTGCAAAAACATCAGACCCTGACCTGATATGTTCAACATAGAAATGAATATGCACAGTAATTTAATACACCAATAAATTATTAAGAAATACTTCAGTATTCCCTCTCTAGCTTCTGTACCACGTGCAGACTAGAACTATGCTTTGCACACTCTTCAGGGCATGGTCTGGTTTTGCATCCTGTATTTCAACTGCACCTGCCACACAGTTTAATCCAGGTTTGCATGGACTGTTACAGTCAAAATCACAGTTACTGACCTGTCATCCAGAAGTTTCCAATTTACAACCTCCAAGTGTGTTTCAGCAGTGGTAAGTGGATAATCCCTAGTGTATACATGGGAAACAGAGAGACAATAGGATAAACAGCTTGTCCTTTGCTGACAGAGTCAGCAGCAGATAGTAAACACTCTGCATTGTGTAGAATTTGGCTTTACAAACTCTTGAAAGACAAATTCTGTTCTCTGTTACATCCCTACTTTCTGTCTCAGAGGACCTGGGTTAGCATCTGTCTAACAGATACAATTTAACTCCAGATATGAGCCCACAGGGTCCAGATATTTGGTTCCCATTCCAACAGGATGGCCAGGGTCTATGAGGCAACATTGCCATTGCCAGATACCCTTTATAATATGGGATTTTTCTGCATTATGTAATCTGATCCTCTGTCCTGTAAGAAGAGCTCAGGGACACAACTGTGTATTGCCACGGCTATCAAGTGCTTTTCCAAATGCCTGGCATCCAGCAGCTGGCTGCTCTACAATTGCAAATGCATGACATGTATGCAGCAGCCCAAGTGCTGGATGCTCCAGCCTGTTGTGCTTGAGCTGTGTGTGTGGACAGAGCAACTCTCCATCGCAGGCACAGCCACCTGACACATTTGGAACAGCAGGAGTGATTTATACCCTTGAAATGTGGCTCTCCCAGGTGCTTACAGTTGTTTCAGTTTGATACCAATAACAATCCTTACAATTGTTTTGTTCAATACCAATAACCCTCAGAGCAGAATTTGATCTTGTGGTCTTACAGTAGGAGCAGATCTCTAGATGTCAAGCAATTACTTTCAAATGTGGCTGTTTGGGTTTGTTAACAGTAAAGACTTGCCTGCTATGTCCTTGTTTGCAAAGAACAGTCCTGTACTGCTGAGATGGATATTTTAGGTTAGTTCTATGAAGTTGTTTTGCTTTCCTATTTCAAATGTTTTTGACTGTGTAGTACTTATTGCTGCAATGTCTGTAGTCCATACATGGATAGGTTGGCTAGTAGCAAGCTGGTTGGAAACAGTCTTAAATGTAAAGGGGCATAATCATGGAATAAGTCAACATAAGTGGCACAGAAAAGTGTTGATTCTCTCCTGTGTGCTGCTAGATTAACCCTGTCACCTCCCAACCAAACTCCTTTTCCTGGGGCACATATGTATACGGATTTATCAGCAGCTTCCTTTGAGTGCTCAACTTAAAAATGCTGCAAGTTTCATTTCCAAACTCTGCATAAGGAGGAGTCACATCCAGAACTGGTATAAACAATGTAATAAAGACCTTACATGGCAAAAATTTTCAAAATCAATGCTGTCCCAAAAGGGAGAGAAGCAAATCTGTGGAATCATCTTCCAGCTGGTATTCCGTTGAGAATGACAGGGGAGACAGCATTGCTACATACATTATCCTTCATATTTTCTACAGCAGTGGCTGCTACACTGTGGCCTCTTTGAAACACTGTCTAACCTGCAGCACCAAGCACCACCAAGCCACAAATGTGGGCTTGAACATGGAGTTCAAGCCACCCCCAACAGAGCAGCTTGTGATATGTGAGTGTAGGTCCTCAGAGTCAGGCTAACAATGAAAGCACCACAATCTACTCAGGACCCGGTGAAATTCTGCACAATACCTGAAATACTGACAAGGCTGCAGCAAAACAGGTGGCACCACTTTGAGAAGCCATGTAGGAGGAGGCTGTTTAAATTGTTCTTATGGCTGATTTATTTGCAAATGCAGGTGGATGACAGAGAAGGTGTCAGTTTAACTCTTCCCTGACTGATCACTGCTCAGGAAAAATGCAAACCTTTGCAGTCAGTAACTGCTGTATGGACATGTTTCTTTCCTTACTCCTTCATGTACACCAAGTTTGGCCTTCCCCATCCTCTGTTCTCATGCAGTGCCTTGATGAAAAGGGACAGTCATCCACACTGTCCTAGCAAAGCACATGTCCTCTGAGTGACCAGAGGAATTAGCAAGGATACTCCTCTCCCACTCGTGGCAATTTACAGTGAAGCACCTCTGCTTCTGCATTCCTGAGGGGCAGCTGAGATTCCAGCATGCCCAAGGCAGCACAGCTCTGCACAGGATTCCCCATGAAGGGCAGTCAGCATCCCTGGACACAAGCTTCAACTTTAGGCAGATTGGCACAAGTACCTGGCTTGGTACGTGAATGGCAGTCAGCAGAACAAATCTGTCAATTTAAACCTGAAATTCCCTTTCATGGAATTAGTCCAGATCCACAGCTTTGTAATTACAAGTGCAGTTTTGCACCCCATGGCTTAACATGTAAATGCTGGAGTAAATGATACCTACAGTCTTGACAAATCAGTTGCTGAGTGAGAGGTTAGAAGATGTTGTTGGCATACTATTAAAGAGAGACAAATAAGGGGAAGAGGTAATTAAGAGTGAGCAAATGATAACAGATAATGCACATCCTGACTTCAGAGGTTTGCTCTTATTCCAGGTTCTTAAACACTGAGCTCCTCAGCTAATGATGTATAGAGTTGCTTGATGCCAGATGTCATTGTTTCAGAAAGAGGAGAAAAGAATACACTTAACATTGACTAAAGCACAAGAAGTAGTTGTTGCACTTACCACAAGTCTTGGAAAGGCCACATGGTTTTCAAAAGCCCAAGAAATAAGGAAACAGCATCATGGATATTTGCAGGGGTTTTGATCCAGAGCAAATAAAAACCTGCAAGTAAAAAGCAAAGAGTTGTTCTGTGGATACGAATATGGACAGGAAAGGGAAACAGCATGAGGAGAAGGTTAAAACTGTTCCAAAATCCTTTCCCAGCTGTCTCCATGGGGCACTTACCTGCATGTTTCAGGGCCTTTGCTGGCCTGACATTATCGAGTTCGCAAAGTACATTTAGAGAAGCATACAAGTTCTTTGCTCAAACTTTGCCAAGCCAAAGGCTTGATCTGAGTGCACAGCTGGAATCAATTCCTTCAGCCACTGTCATTTTGTATTGTACACCTTTTCTAAACAGTTTGTGAAGTACATGCACTTCATGTCAAACTGGCAAGTTTTACAATTACTCTAGGTAATATTCACATTACAGAAGCCTTGGGCTTGACTGGAAACCTGCTCTGGAACTGTAATTGGGATTTGCCTGTTGACTTAACTTTTTTTTTTCCTTTTTTTGCCATTAGTACAGAGATGCAAAGTCCAATCCAGGACTGCAAAAATTTCCAGCTCTGTAAAGACCTAGCCTCTTTGCCAAAGGGCTGATGGGTGGCTTGTGAAATGGAGTACAGTCCCACAATCACTTTGGAGGCTGCTGGGACAGCTGAAGACAGAGTTTTCTTACAGCTTTTACCTGGACCTGTGCTCAAGGTAGACCTTGTGTGTTAAATAATTAAAATGTGAGCATTCAGTCAGTCAATTTAACTCAAGCCCAAGTCACCTGTCATTGAATCAATTTATCTTTGGGATCCAAATGATACTTCTGCACGATGTGAGGGTGAAATAGCTGAGGTCAGCAACATAACAAGTCACACAGCACTGCACTCAGTTACTTAATGTAGTCACACCTCACTATTGCTTTAATTTACAACATGGTTACTGCACAACAGGAAAGAACACTTGTTTCAGAGTTCAGTACAGGAGATACTCAACCTTGACCCATATTGAACATGAGATGGGGTTTTTTCGTCTAGTTGGACAATGATTTAGGATTGTCATCATATTAAGTGCTTCTCCTCTGCTCAGCACAGAGATTAACACTGTTCCCCCAGCATTTTACAGGGGAGGAACATGTACTTGTGGTATATGTACACTCATGGTAGTTCCATCTTGGAGGTGAGCACATATGAAACAAAGCTGAGAGACATGCCCGAGGACATGCCAGAAATCTGTGACACAGGAGGAGTTAATCCCAGTTTCCTAAAACTGAGCCCTAAAAACTGTCAATTCCCCAGGGCCTTGCTCTGTGATTGGGGCCTGTAAATGCTTCTTCAAAGTAAATACATTTTTCTTATTATTAAATTCAGAAGAAGACCTAAAGGTGATTTGATTAGATATATAAGTACCAAGAAGACAGGGGTTTTTAAAGGGCTTCTTAATCTAGTGGAGAAAGACATATTACAAGACCCAGTGGCTGGAATTTAAAGCCAGAAAATTCAAATTAGAAACAAAGCACAGAACTGAGGGGTTTCTAACTGTAAGGGTGATTAAATACTGGAAGGACTATCCAGGAATTATTTGCCTTATGAATTCCTCACATTAAGAGTAGATGTCTCTCTGGAAGATCCAATTTTGTCAAACACATGTTACTGGGCTCAATACAAGGGTAACTGGATGAAATGTCTGGTTTTTGCTAAGCAGGAGGTCGGATTAGATCATCTTATCATCCTTTACAATCTTAAATTCTATGAATCTATGAATAGTAATGACCATCATTGTACGTTACAGCTTGTAAAACAGCAAAGAGCGCGCTGCAACATAGCTGGGAGACAGAATAAAGAAGCATGTTATAAAAAAAGCACTTTGCTCTGGAACTAAACTTGTGACTGGTAATTATTTAAACTCCATCCATGTGTTTCCAAATTTTTCCCCCAAACAATATTTTAATTAGATTTCAATTATAGGGGAAAAATAATAATCTGATAATCAAATAGGTCCTATTGCACTGAGAAGAGCATCACCAACATTCCTGCATAACGTTTAAAAGCCTAATTGATACAGAAATAGCTGCCAATTTGCAGGAATTATACATAGAAAATCTGTAAAGGAGGGCTTTTCTAAAAGGTTTTATAGGCCTGAGCCTGGGATTCCTCTATTATATTTGAGTAGCTATAAAAACTTTTGTGCCAGATCATAACATTCTGTAGTTGTGAACGCAACCAATTTTACAGAAAATCTGTTTTAGCAATGTATCAGGGAGTTTTTCAAATAAAGACATTGGCACTGCTCTGTGCTTCTTTGCCCGTAAAGCCAAATTCTTTTACTGCCATGCTACAGCCCTCACCCTAAACTTCTACATTGGTTTAAAGACCCACTCAGAAATCAGGGCTTGTGTCTCCTCCCTTGGGGTTGTGAATGTGATACTTGTTTGCCAGATATGGGTCTGAAAAAAACTCCATGAAGAGGGATCTGGAGGCCTCCAGTTTGCATATTTGCCTAACGTTCCTCTCCACACCACAATGTCTGAGCATCTCACATCTCTAACAGATTTATCTTCCCACCACTTCCGAGATAGCACGAAGTGTAATTCCCACGTTACAGTTAGGAAACTGAGGTGTGGGGCACCTAACGCAATTTTCCTAACATCAAACACTGGTAGCAAAGGAGGGGCTGTACAAAGGTCTTGCATTTCTGAAGAGGTGTGCCTCATATTCCAGATTGTCTTCCCCCTTCTGCATTTGGCTGAAAGGAAAATTATTGAAAAAAAAGCAACAGAAAAAAATCAAGTTAGACAAGCAAATTTTCCCTACAAAGTGCTGCTTTTTGTGATGGGGGGAAGGTAAGAGATAGTATGCTTCACAAAATTCCAAAAATTTCTACTAATATCTTTCATAAGAATTTCAGTCATCGATTGTGCGTGTGAATTTTGGAAGGAAACACAGACACACACACACAGAAGTCCCTTATTTTGGAACAAGAGCTAAAACTATAAAAGCAACAAAATGAGGAAAGCAGGCCTGCAGCAGTGTGGGTTGATATTCTGTCTTTAAATCATTCTGGCACTTGTTTTTTTCCCCTCGAGGTAGAAGTGGTAAGCATGAAGGCAGAACTGCAGTAGCCCTAAATCAGAACATGCCTCTCTTCCTGGGTTTACAAAGCAGACTCTTTGCATTCCCAAGCAGAGGTCTTGGTGGTTCTCTGTAGTGCTACAAAGACAGTTTCTGCACAGCTGTTCCCTATGTACAAGCCAGCTTGCTTTCATTCTCACCATGCATATTTTAGTACCAGTGACACATTCTAACATGGCCATGGCCGCCTTTTCTGGCCACATGCAGGTGGTCCCTAAACATCCAGTGTTTGAATGATCCAAATCTATCATGCTGCTTATTCTGTAGGAGTCAAAGCTGTATAATACTCCTGATATTGTGATATAAACTAAACTTTGTGTATTTGTTTGTATTTTAAGATACTTTTTTCTTATTCTTTTTTTTCCTCTGCAGGATTATCCTCACCCT
The DNA here is from genome assembly GCA_013401135.1 of Cettia cetti. Taxonomy (NCBI): domain Eukaryota; kingdom Metazoa; phylum Chordata; class Aves; order Passeriformes; family Sylviidae; genus Cettia; species Cettia cetti. The sequence continues at coordinate 24,698 of VZUI01055043.1, read as the reverse complement.
CTGCATCCTTCATCCAATTACTCATTTTTCTTTCTCTTTTCTCACCTCTATCCAATTACTTTTTTTTCTCTTTTCTTGCCTGCCCTATTGAGCTCTTTAGTCCAAAGATGAGGTGATAGTGCTCTCTTTCCTCAAATCCCCATGATCTTTCCTGCAGTCTCCCTGATTCTACCAAGCCAAATTCTCTCTCCTTTTTTCTCTCTCCTCCCCAGTGTTCCATTTCTCCCTTCCTCTCTGTTCCTGCATCTGAAATACTCCCTTAAAGCAAGAATCTCTGTCTCTTGTGTCATTTTGATCTTCTCAGTGCTACCAATCAGGCTATTCCACAATGACAGGGAAATATCTCCGGCCTGTTAATCCCAGTTAGCATTAGAGCAAAAGCAGGCAGCTGCAGCAAACACTAAAAACTCAAAAAGAGATTGAGGAGCACCCTACTTCCAAGGATGGTGAATCACAGTGTGTGCAGCTACAACATATTGCCTTGATGCTCCATGTTAATACTCCAAGGAGAACACTGAAAACTGGTCAGATCACCTCGAAGCACACCTTGAAATGGGGGCTAAGCAGGGAGCCCACAAAGAGGTGCTTCTCTGAAGGAGATGCTAGACATTATTACAGCTGGAGGAGATGCACTGCACGTGTCTCTAAGGCAATTCCATGCATCTTCCAAGGTTAATTCTTCCATGGGCTGTGGGTGGCTGTGACATTTTTCCAGAAGACTGGCATCTGCCACAGCTCCTGGAATTATGGCCAAGGTAGCTCATGATTCATGCATGCCCATAGGCTTAATGTAGCAAGTGCTTGGCAGGACAGAAGTGTCAAGTGTAGCAAAAAGGGCAGTGAGAACAGTGGTGGATCAGGCCTGCCCCTGTGTCCTGGGCAAGGGGGGCGTAAAAAATAAAAGGAAAGATAAAGCCAAACACAGGTTATCAACACACAATGGTGAATGTATTCTGCATTTAACCACCCCAGCTACTTTTCTTGCCCCCTAAACACATTCCACCTTTTGCTGGGTGCCACCTCATTGCTGAAAGCAAAGCACCCAAGTGATGTTCACTGAAAAACAAGCACAGGCAAATCACATCTTCCCTGTCCAGTGTTCCTGCCACCCACAACCAGCTATAACATGGTCTATGCATCAAACTGACGGGAGAGTCTGTGTGCTGGACACAGGCAAAATTAAGTAATGGTGCTGGCAATATAAGGAAAGGTCATGGACGTGGAAAAATTTGAAACAAAAAATAAGCATTCAGGTGAGAATATATTTACTACTTCCCTTTAGACAGCTGATTATTTTCTTTCTTGGTGTCTCCCACCTTGCCAAACAATCTCTGGCCAGATTCATAGTTTGGTGAAAGCTGTAGGGTTTTCTGTTCTGGTAGCAATCTTTTTTGCAGAATCCAGACCATTTTCCTGTGCCATGTGCCATTTCATTCCTGCAATAGGGCAGCAATATCCTGTCCTGCCTGGGGTTCAGGGAAGCAGAGTTTTCAGTGTGATTGACATATTTTTGCCTTCAAACCAGCCTGAGCTCCCTTTGGCTTGTAGTGCAACAGAGGGGAGAAAGGCAGGATTTGAAAAAGAGAAAGGATCTCAATTTCCTTTCCATCCTTGATCCTTTAGAGATGGAACTGGAATAGACGCTCCAGATAGGTGCAGAATAAGATTAGGCTCTGCTCTTTTAGAAGGAATGGGTGTAGCAGTTCTGCTGTGATATTTTCTCTACACTAGGCTATGAGAGATAATAGGTCTAATGGTTAAGCTAGGAGTATCAGGAGACTTTATTTCTAGCCCTAATTATATCAGAAATTATCTGTCTTTCCTTAGGCAAATCCCTTGGTTACATAGTACCACAATTTTCCACTCAGTAAAATGTTTAGACACCTCCAAAGCACTGAGATGCACAGATAAAAAACATTACTGTCATCACATGCACGATTCACAAATGGAAGTTCACGTATGTGAAACTTCTGACTGAAGTTGCTGGCCAAAGTTTGCAAAGCTTTATTATATCCTGAATTGCCTCTTTATTAGTTCACCCACAGTGTCTGGGAACACTCTCTTTTATAAGCCCCATGACACTTTCTGTTGGTATCGGCTTACAGTTTCTCAAGTCTATCTAAGTTTGTAAGTATGTTTATCACAAAATGAAAATCAATAAGGAGGGCTTTCTTCAAAAAATGGCAGTATTATATGCTTAGATAGAAATGCAGGAATCCTGTCCATCTGAACTGCTTTTAAAACTACCTGACAATGAGGTCTCATCTTTGGCACAAAAATTGAGCTGTTCCACAGGTACCTTGTTTGGGCTACATCCAGTGTGAATCTGTTCCCCCAATTAACCCCCACCCCAGGTCTGTTTGCTGGCTGTGACTACCACCACAGTGTTGCAAAGAAAAAGAGATATCCAGATATCAACATGATTCAAGGGCCTGGGAGACTGCAAGAGAGAAAAAGGGTATTTTCCGAATCAGTTCCCCATGAAATCATTGGAACTAGCGTTGTCCTGGGGGATAATAGAATGGATCATTAGGTGCCTTAAAAAGTTCACATTGGATTTTGAAGCCACCCTGCAAGATGAAAAATCAGTAGTTTAGGCAAATAAATAAAAATCAGTAAATCCTCTTTAAGCTATGAACACAGGGGCAAAAGGGTTGTAAGAAGAGACTCCAGTCTTCTCAAATTATATGCTTTAAAACTCCCCCTTTCCATCTCAAATCCTTTTTTCTCTTCCCTGGTGATTTAATCATATGAGGTACTGTAAATCAAATTGCTTCCTTTTCTCCTCAAGTATGAGTTAGCTCTTAATTAGGCTATTGGGCAAAAATGAAATGCATCCTATTAATAGCTTGGGATATCCTTTGTGCTAATGTAAAGGTTAAAACCTATCTTTGCAGTGTTTCTGGAGTGGGATTTTGCTCTTGCAGACAGGTGATTTACCTATTGCTGAATTCACTGGAATTCATTCTGATTTACATACTCATAAAAGAGTAATTTGGCCCATGGTATTTAATTTTTCTGTTTCAAGCTTCTGTTCAGATAAGAGAAGAAGATATATGGGATTGAATGCCAAGGTGAGCAATCATTTGGGCTCAATTATTTTAATTCTGTGCTTCCCATGTGTACATCAGAGTATATAATCTAACATCTATATCCAGGTGAGTCTCATACCTGACAGAAGGATGCAGTCTACATTTGGAGATAACTGGACATTGTCCTGAGATACTGCTCCATCTGATAAACAGCACTGCTCAGCCATGTCATGAATTAATGTCATCATGCCAGCACCAGGTGATGACACTACACAGTGCTGTGATGGCATCTCCTTACAAGGAGAACCTTCCCTGCTGCTTCCCTCAGGTCACCAGTCAGAGGAGCAGAGCCTGCTGCAGCTTCCAGCTGACATCAGACTGTGCTGGCTGCCTTAGCTGGGCAGGGTCTTGGCTGAGACCCCTGGCATACATCTAAGGCAGATGTGGGGCTGGTGGCAGCTGACTGGATCTGATAAAGCCAGTGTCTGAGTGGAACTTGTCCCAGGCTGGCCTGGGATAATGGGAATTTATGTCTTCATTTAACAGCTGATGAAATAAATGCACAGTTACGGTCAATATATGGAAATACAGGCTAAGAATACTGGTACCTCTAGACAATGTTGACTAATATTTACTACCAAGATTATTCTTTACTAGGAGATACTCACCAAGATTCATACAAGTCTCAGTTATGAAAGCTTCTTCCCAGTCAGAATTTTTCATAGAATGACTGAAGATATCTAAGGGAAAGGTGTGAACTTTGCAGATTTCTTTCACAACACTGATTTGGATTGCTTAGTCTTCTGTATCCTGTTTCAAATCAATCTCTGCAGTTTAGGAGAACTCTTTGCAATGAAAAGTAAAGCCCTGTCTGAGACACTCAACTACTACAAACTCCCAACAGAGCAAAGTACACCTATCATTTATGCTCAGAAATAGGTGCTTTTTCCACTGCTAGCTGTTTTTCATGTGAGCAGTATAAAGCAAAATGGAAATGATTCCTGCACTAGCTAGTGTGACTCGGCTTATAACATCAAACAGGAACTCAGAGAACAAAACATTAGTTTCATGCTAGCTACAGTAAACAACATTAGGCTGCCTGAGAGCTGTAGTCAGGTCCCAGGCAAAACAAGGTCCCTGCTAAACAACATCAACACAGTAACTAAAATGTGAATAACTAAATCATACACTGTGCAAGCTGAACTACCAAATGAAAGTAAAGCACTGAATTATTTGAATGCTCTTCAAACCTAATTTAAATTTCACCCACTACTGAGACCTCCATTTACTGGCATCATAACTAATAATGGGAATGCTGCTGAAACGTCAGTTTTAGCAAGAAGCCCATTAAGAGAATGAGGAAAAAAAAAGAGATATCATACAAGAAAACCAGCCATTTACAACCTGGCATATAAGCTCCTTGCATAGAAATACAAAATAGCTGAAAATAAAACCCAGGCAGTAAAATGTCCTTTTCCCAACACATTCAGTAATCGTATCCATTCAGACCTTCACACAGGGAGCCCTAATATAAATATTCTACAGCAGATGCTGCACTGGCATTAATGATCCCTGTTGGGGGGACTGGATGATTGAAAGGGTAGTAGAAAACCTGTATGCCTTTAAGATATTGGTCTGAAATCAGACCAGGTTAATTTTGCTATGAAAGTCAATTCCATCTGAGAGGATCTTTTAGCCAGCTGGAAATGAACTGGAGGTCTGCTACATCCCAGTTCCATCTGGCAGCTCTACAGAGACACTGATATATCAGAGACACTGATCTGTTCCTAAGTGTTACCCAGGTTTGTGGCTTGTGTAAGTATGGAGTGGGTTAGAAGGCAGACATGCTTGTTCAGTGCTGTGCATCCACTTTCCTACTCCAAATTAAAGGTTATGGAGACAAAACAAACCCCTGCGTGTCTGAGTTGTGTGCACATTCCTATCCTCTGCCCCAGCTGCAAGATAAAATATGCCAGCACAAGCCACCAACAAGAGAAAAGCTGGTGCGACAGACTGAAGTGGCACATGGGTATTTGTACATACCCTCTTAGCCAGGGCAAATTGCCCCTTTTGCTCTCAATGTCCAAGTTTTCTCAATCATTGAACCAAAGTGAGTAGGAGATGTTGCACACAAGGCTAAGATTAGGCTTCACAACATCATGGCTGAACATTTAGAGAAATATTTTTTCTTTTTTTGAGCTGTTCTTGTTCCTGCCAACAAGAATCCCAAGCCCCGGAGAGTGCTGGAACACTCTAAACTCTGCCAGCTGTGTGACTTCAGGTTTTAAAGGATTCCATTTCACCTTTTCCCATTTTACCCCCCATCAACAATTTTCTAGCCCATTCCCCTCACATACATTGTGCTTTTTGAAGGAATTGTCTTGCAGGTTCTTTGAAGGTAGCAGTATTTTTGATATAAGTATCAGAAAACCCACTGTTCCTTTGCATGCAGCCTTGCTCTTAGTCACTGAGGAGCTGGGAAACTGCTGAGGGTCTTGGCAAGTGACCCACCCCTGTAAGAACCTGGTGTCCACAAGAACAAACTCCTCATTGCTCATCTCTGTCCAAGGGCCTTCTCATGCAGCTTTAGCAGCCAAACAGTCCAGCCTTTTGAAAGGGGATTTTTATCAGCAGCTTTCAAATGTCTAAACAAATAGAAATGTCATCCACATTCATTTTATCAGCTCTCTTACTGACCTCACCATAGGGAGCAATTAGGTTAGTTTGGTCTGGGCTGTTTTATGTACAGTTGTCTTGATCCTGTTTTATTTTTAAATCTTGCTATTTCAGCCTATTCCATCAAACTGTCTTTTATAATATGCTCCACAGGGCTCAGCTCTCATCTCACAGGAGGGTAAGTAAGGAATGTTTGTATTCAGTGAATGCTGCCACCCTGGTTTGACACCATGGTCCTATTGATTAGTCAGTCCTCATAATTTTGTCAAATATTGAAACTAAAGTAAATGTGTGATTCTTACATGGTTGGTAAGTTTTGGGTTTGATTTTTTTTAAGCCGGTTTCTCATGAGATATCTTCTAACACAAAAAAGTTGCAAGAACAAAACTACACTCACATTGGCTGTTCTGCTGCTCCTCATCTACCATGCCCCTAAAATATGCCACGTTTCACACAATGTGCTTATTAGCACAGTTAGGAGCCATGAGAAAGAACTGGCAGAAGTCTTGTTAAAAGGCCTGATGATATAAAAAATTCTCGTGTCACTCTAGGCATGGAAATATTCTGTTGTAGATGGCACAAAAAGACTGGGCTTACACCCACTACTGTTACTGCAGGAAGGAAGAATTTGGTGCCAGCATCCAGCAAACTGGGAGCTCCCTTACCCCACTGGAATGCAAATTATTTGAACCTGGTAATTTATTAGGTCCACATTTTTTAAACATAGTCAGCATGAACCTGATTTCTCAGCTTGTAAAATCATCAGGGCAAGGACAACCTGCAGAGCTGAGTTCAGGGCATCCTGATCCCAACTGGTGTTACTGAACAACAACAATGAAAAGCAAGTGACACCTCCATCCACTGTGCATGCTTGTAGCTTATTTGTTTAGTCAGCATCACTCTCCTCCTTAAGACAATTTTACTCAGTTTTTTCCTCTCAGACATTGATCTTTCTTGCACCAATAAACTTCCCACAGATTCCCTTTAAAGGAGCTATGACATTTTTCTGCATATTCTCAGTTACAGGGTTTTTATTGATTAACCCTACCTGCACAAGTCTACATTTCTGAATGGCTGACAATAGCTACACTCTGTTATGCTGCAGCTGTGTGAACAGCAAAGCTGGAGATGAATGAAGAGATTTGCTTAAAGGTGGCCAGGGATGCTCATTCTGGAAAAAAACAAAGACCCAAAGAAAGCATTATCTCTCTGGATGTGGTTTGCCAGGCTAAGGTTAAGGAGCAAATATCACATTGGGGTTCTCACCAGGGCATGAGGACATCTCATTCTAGAGTCTGAGAACTGTACACAGCCCACAGGCAACAGTTGGCCCCTGTCTGCAAATGAGCTCAGACCAATCAGTTTCCTTCTCTTCTACTTCCCTGACAAAACTCTACTCAAACAGTAATTAACAGGTCTCATTACTGCTCACTCTCTCTAGAACTGTTGGAAAATTATCTGTTCTTTGGCAATTATTGTATTAATTTGTCAAGGGCTTCCTACAGGAGCATGGCCTGCATGGAGGCAGCCCTCTGGGAGCTGGATAAGAACAAGGCTTGGCAGGAAGCAGGGAGACCTTTAGTGCTTGCATCCAAGGATTTGAAAGTCCGAAGAAAACAAAGTGTGCGTGGAGGAATGACATGAGAAAGATCTTAGCTGGGGTGCCACTTTCATGTCACTGTTCTGGGCTACCTCTATTGGCAGGGTTAAAAACTGCTACAGTGATGGATGAATATACTTTGGCTTTGGAATTCCAACATCTCCAGTTTTACTGCCTTCATAGGGCAACACTGGCATGAGAAAACCTGCCTCAAACCTGTCAGGTAAGTGCTCAGAAAACTTCCACAGGCATGCAGAGATCACTATGTTCTGACCACTTGATTAATTGTGAAGGAAAGTTTGATGTGCCAAAACCCTCACAATCATTTTGGTAGGTGTTAGATATAAAACTTACATCTCTCTTCCACTTCACTGACATGGATCTCAAGAGGCTGGCTTTACACACCAACAATGGTGGCATTTTTTGTTGTATTTTTTGAGGTATCTAAAGATTCTTTTAGGGAAAAATAGAATTTCTTTGTTACTTTCAGGGTTCCCATGCAGTCGTATGAACTAGTTAGTTTTATAACCCAGAAGGCAAACCTGAAGAAATGGAGATTTGTCATTTTTAACCCAAGCCGGTGAACTTCAGAGCTCTAACATTATTTGAATAGCTAGACTTCATGATATTACTTGATTTAGCTTGATATACACCTAGGAAATGTAAATAATATTATGCAATCTTCACTGCTGTAAAAACTCAAGGAAGTTCCCATTGTAAAGTCACTGACATTATTGAGTCTTAGAAAGTAAAACTGGAAGAGAACTTGGGAGATCATCTGGCATATTCCTTCACCCCAAAGCAGGAATAGTCATGTCTAAGCCTAATCCTCTCCAGTCACTAGCTCTAACTGAGACTTTTTAAATGATGGCTTGGACACAGTAGTTATGGACAGCAGTTTTCTCACATAAAAGAAGCCAGTATTCACAATCAGCTGACAATTATGACAAACATATCTGCTATAAAATGTTGTTAATGGGATCCACACTGCCCAACTACTAATGTTCTGATCTAACCTTAGATTATTCTTTTATTCCTTCAGTATTTATTAGAGTTTCTATTCTTAGCAAATGTGCTCTTCTTTTATTCTCTTTGGCATTGAAGGAGTGTTAGTCTGTTACTTCCGTGTGCATTCCTTGCACTGGGAAGGAGAATGCTACTTTTTCTAGTAAGAACCAACCTGAATATGCTTCAATGCCTGCCCCAATGCTCTGTCCACAGACTGACTGCTTCAATTAAATCTCAAGTAGTAACTTGAAGCAAAAAGAAGTAGGCAAATGCTGGACAGAAGTATGAGTGATTGCAATATTAAAAGCCACTATAAGTTCTGCTAAATATGTAAAATTAGTTATTTAAATAAGAGGGATTCCCCTTCTCAGAGATGAGTAAAAATACCTGCATGTTTCTGTTCACTCTCACCAGATCAATTTGCAAACAATTTCATGAAAACTGCACTGTCTCAATGGGTTTGTATGACATACATTTTAGTCTAGTCTGGAGTAATCAGAATTCATATCTAAATCATCTGCTATACTTACTGATATTTTCTACAGAGAACTAAGGAAAGCACACAGACCAGGTCCTTGTGCAGCTGAATCGGTCTCTCCGTTTTTATATAAGAAGAACTTGTGCAGTTTATGTTATTTATATCCATTCAGTGAACTATCCAAAGTGTATTGCTCAAATCTTTCCTGAATATAAAACTGCTTATGACTTCCAAAAAAACTGCTTATGACTTCCAAAAAAACAAACCTCAACAAAGACTTCCAAAAAAAACAAACCTCAACAAAGAAACCCACAGTATCACTGCCCTGGTGGCTTATAATCTCCTACTGACAAAAAATTTGATTCAATCCTCATTCTTGCATTCCTGGGAAAAACAGGCTTCAGAGTGCATAGGAATCTGGTCCAGTAGTTAAAACATTAGTTTTAGAGACGTACAAAAGCTAGAATCTCTTCTTTGCTTAAATATTTTCTTCTCTGTGATGCTTCCTTTCCCTGGAACTGTTTCAGCTCTGCCCTATTTTTTGTCTGGTCACCACAGCTCTAATGTAGTAGTCCTAAAAAAAGCAACACAGTAGGTACAGCGACAGCAGGCTCATCTTTGCTCAGCAGTGCAATAGTTTCTTGGAAGCCAGCAGAGGTGCAAAATATAACTACCTTTCTTATCAAAATCAGCAGGAGAAGCCAAAGCTGGAGTGTCATCCCACTTAACGCAGATGAGTCCTGGTGCAACACCCTTCTGCAGCAGTGTGATCAGCACTGCTGTCTCTGCCTCAGAACACTGAAGAAGTTGAGGACATTGACACTGAGTGATCAGTCCAGGATGCAACAAGAGTCTGTATCAGTCCTGGATTAGAGAGTTCCCAGAACCTGGTGTTTTGGTCAGACCACATCTTGTTCTTTCTGTCCTTTGACCATATAACACTAAGGCAAAAAATAACCCTCCAAAATCACAGTACAGTAGTCACAGAGAAATTAGAAGCATTATCTGGAAGAAAACAAGTAACTTATGCCTGTTCAATAAGAAAGGGCCTGGAATACAGTTCTTTTGAGGGGTTTGGATAGGACTGCACAAGGATGGCATCCAATCTGCCTGCATCATTCTGTGATTTATTTTTGCCTTTGTTGTTTGTTTTTTCCCCTAGAGCATTTGCTTCTTATTCAATCCATCTTCTATTTCCTTATCATCAGATTAAAATTTTCAGTTATTTAATGTCCCAGAATCTTTAGATCTAATTCTTCTGAAAGAATATTTTTACACCTAAATAATATAATATGTATTGCTGGTAGCAATGCCCACCATTGTGGTTGCTCAGCTCTCTCTTATGTATGACACTGTGAATGGGAATGTCTTTTGTCATCTTCAGGGAAAAACATTGTAAGGTAATAGAAGGGACTAGAATTAGAATGAGGAGCTAAAAAGGCACGAAGAGGTTAGGAGGAAGAGTCCCAGGACTAGCTAGGAGAGCAGAGAGAAGAAGTCAGATTATGGGCCAAGCAGATGGCAGAAGATGAGGTTTGTAGGATCAAAAGAAGGCTCTGAGGGAAAAAAGGACAGGGTGACTATAAACTGAAAGGAAAGGAGATGGAAATTTGGAAGAGTGAGTTGGAATTGAGGAAACTTTGCTTGTTGATAGAATGAGTGAAAAAAAGAGATCAGGAGAAAAGCTTGGGGGTGGAGAGTGAAAGCTCATGAAGAGAAACAACTGACCGAGAGCAAGGGAACTACAGCACTTGAAACTGAGCCCACCCTTCCCGCATCATCTATTAACAGCCAGGATTAAAAAAACTTCCTGACAGTGTGCATCTGGTTATTACTTTATTCTGTATCCTTTAATGTCAGAATCTCATGACATAACAATGTACCCTGTTAGCTGAAGTGATAGAAATCTGTGCTGCAGATCTGAACAAAGCAACATTAAACCCTTGATGCAAACCTTGCTGCACTATGGATCTAAACATCAAAATCTTGCTGACTGGGGAAAATGATCTCTTTGCTCTAATGAAGAGAATTACACTACAAAAGGCTTTAAAGACTGTTAATTCTGCAGCACCAGTGATCATGAAGATGTGTGTCAATTAGGTCCCAAAGATTAAAAAAGGAGGGAAAGTTTGTCCAACAGACTGTGGCTGAGACCTTTTATGGGCAAGCACATGTCCATAAAAGTAGAGACAGAGGCGTGGGTGCTGTTGTGAGTCCTGCCAAAAGAATGGCATGACCTTGGGGGATTTATTAACCTTTCCACACCTCAGCTTCCCCAGCTATATAACAGAGTGAGGATGACATCTTTTGCACTTGACAGGAATTGTAGATCACTAAGACCTATGAGATACACCCAAGGGTAGCTCACATTAACTGGCTGGTCCTGCATCTCTTGGTGGGAGAGCTGCTGTTGCCATTTTATGCACCACCCAATGCAGTCAGAATTATGGTCAGAAGTCATCTCCTGTGGTCCATTAATACACACCCTGGCATCCCTCAATGGAGCAGTCGAGAACTAATCTGCCTCCAGTCTCAGCTAATTGGAAAAGGGTTTTTTTCTCTGTGTTATGTGGATTTCCAGAGTTAAATCTTGAGTGATAGACAGTGCTGTCACAGCAGCATTAAGTGTTTGAAGAGTGATTATTCTTGAAAGACTTCAATTTTTCAAACTTGTGCTTTCAGAAAAAGCTGTGGAAATAAATGAGAACACCAAGGGCTAAACAACACTTTGAGCTTTACAACAATGATCTCCAGAAAGGAGATGCAATAGACCAACACCTTGCCTATTGCATTTACAATTACAAGAATCTGCAGGTTTCCTCATATCACTGTAGGCATTTAGGGGCTTGCTTCATGTGAAATCCTATTCATAACAGTCAATGTGCTCCGGAGAAGAATCACTCTCTAGACATCAATGTACCTTTTTGTAACTTTTCTATTTAATAAAAAAAGAGACAGCTTCAATTAGTGAGGAATGTTCCATATAAATTAGATTATTTTAAAAGGTCCACCATTATTAAAAGGTATTTTAAGTAAATGAACATTTGTCACTTCAGCAACATTTGTAGCCTTTTAGTTTTCCTTTTTTTTTTTCTTTAATTTTTGTACCTGGTCACTTATTTTGTATGAGTCAAAGCCACACTCATAATTTCTCACTGCAGCTAACAGAAACTATGCCTGCTGAGAAGATGAATAAGAAATATTCAGTATTTATGATCCCACTGCCACTAGCCAGCTATGTGGATGCCTAAACTTGCCCCACAGAGTCCATATGTTGTTGATCCCCAGATCAATATAAATGGGAGTGACTCCACGGAAGGGCAGAGAAGGGCCCAGTATAGAACAACAACTCACCTCACTGTCTTGCCAGAGGAAATCAGCACTTTGTGCCCTGGTGATGCACAGACAGCCCAAGCTCCAAGAACTGAATGGCCAGCCCAGCCAACATGAACCACGCTACCTGTTTGGAGATGAAATCCCAAACCTTGCTGTCAGCAGAGAAGGAAAAGCAGTTTCTTTCCTAGCAGCTTCCTTTCCTCTTCCATACTTTTGGCCTCCTATCAGCACCAGGACATGAACATTTCCTTTCCTCTTATTCCCTAAAGGAATATTTAACTTGCATTTTTGCAAAAAGCTTTTATTATTATATACAGATTTATCAGTGAAACCCTTCAGGGGGAAAGCTTTTGTCATCCGTGAAACTGCAGCACAAAGAAACCTGCCCTTATCTTACTAATTACTCCAGTGTCTCCCCAAATCCTATCAAGCTGCTTGTTATTAATCAGTTAGAACAGTGTTGCCTGTATGGCAATATAATATATGCTAGGATGAGATCTGTTTAGAGAACTGCAGCTTTGGCACTGAGCAGGGGGGTGCTGATGCCAAGAGAAGGAGGTTTGCTACAGTCTATCAGCCTGATCAGGGGCCAGCAGACGCCTGAGATTTCAGGCATTGGATCCAGAGGGCTGTGGATCTCATGGCCCCATTTACCTTTTCCACACTCTCCCTAAAATAACAGCATATTTTCAACAGCCTTGAGCCCAGAAGAAAAGGTTTTGGGATAAATGTGGATATAAGTCTGTTGGAGGTATAAAACACTATGGTGCACACTTGATGTCCCACTAAAAGAAAGAGGTTCTTCTACCTGCCCCTGACTTCAGGCCTGCATCCCAGCATGCAGAACTGAGAAAATCTTATGACCAAGTGTTTTTTACTGTCACCACTCTGAAGTATCTCCACGACAATATATGGATAATGTAAGGGGGAAAAGTTATTCTATCAGTCCTATTCAACCAGGATCTTCTCTAGTGGAAGCTGAGAAATTCAGCTGAGTAATTCTAAAGAACTTACTGATCCAAAGGCACAAATTCCTGCTAATGCAGTAACCAGTGGCATGGCCTCTCTTCTCAGAGGAGTGTGAGCAAGCTCCCCTCAGATGGGTTAGTGCCAGGGTCTTGACTTAATTCTTTAAGCAAATTCCTGCTTATGGCAAATGAGAATTTGCTCTGAGAAAAGCTGCAGCAATGAAAACAGAGAGCAAAGTAAATCTGCAGCATTCCTCTGAAAGTCAAGTGTTTACTGAGGAAAAAGCTGCTCACATTGATGAAGAAACTTGAACCATAAAGTTTTGCTAGAAAGTCATTGTGATTTTTTTTCCAAGCATAAAAATAACGGTATAACCAGAACTGCTTTCTTGGGGTGGAGGTGAGGAGATTATAAGAAACAAGAGAAGTGTTATGTGATCCTTCTCTTGAGACATCCTTCTACTTTGTGGCAACCGGGAGCTCTGAGTGAAGATGCGGCTGAACACATTCTTCTTTTCACAAGGATGTCAAAACACATTGCTAACTGTGGCAGGTCAAGTTTCATAGCCAGGCTGGAAACCACCAAATTATTACTTTTGCTATTTACAGGTCATGAGACAGAGACACGAGAGATGAAAGAACTTGCCTACAGTCTGTTAGAGGCAACACTAAGGAGGAAATCCAGGAAATCTTGTGGCTCATCATCTGCTTTGTGCATCATTTCATTTTCTTTCCCCACAAGGCAATGCAGTGTTACAGGTACACTGCCCTTAATGCTGCAAGCAATAGCCCACAGTAATCTCACCACAGTCTTTGGCCTTATTTTCTTCAATTATCAACATTGCCTCTTTCACTTTACACATTACCCCATTCCCATTTTAGTTACAGTATTTCCAGTCTGAAAAGATACTGATTTTGCAAGAAAAAAAATAGAAGTAATTCTGCTGACTTCAAATACAAGCTGGTCTTAGTCTATTTTAATGAAGGAAGAATGTTGGCTGGATATATAGAGTTATCCTCTATTCAAGGTGTGCTGTGGGATCTTAAATATCCATCTGGACAGGACATGGAAAGAGCATATGGGACTTCAGTTTAGCATTTATTCTAGCAGCAGCATTCAGGGAGGCAGTGAGCCTCTGAGTCCAAGCCCCAGTCCTACCTTACTAAAACCCAAGCTGACCTTCTAGCCAAGGAGTACAATTACTGTTGAGTCAGATGTATAACAATGCAGAGGGAGATGGCAATGGCTCATAAATCTGTTTTGTATTTTACCATGCCATTAAACTGCTCATAATTAGGACAAAGCACAGGATGAAACCCTAGGCAGGCACTGATGCTGCCCTTATTACCTGTGGATTGATTCTCCTCTCGCTCACTCTGGCGTTACATCCGTGATTTGCTGGTGTTCCTCTGGTTTACTTTGCAGCAGTGAGGGTATGAATCTGGCCCAGAGCTCTAATATCCGTTCTAATTTAATTTGTGTCTCTGTCTCCACATGGGAATTCTCATCTAGACACAGCCCCCTCTGGGCCCTGTGCTATTTCCAAATATAGGACCCTTTCCCAATTGTGCTGGATTGAGTGGGAAACCCTCCTAACTCTATCCATTCACATGACTTGATATATGTTTTAAAGTAAGGTTTAAGATCTTTCCTCTGCCCACAGTCAATTTTAAGTACATTGCATGTTTTATTATTTTGTGTAGTTTTCTTGCACATAAATCAATATATAATGAAGCTAAGCACTTTTACACTTGCTAAGGCATTGTGCAGACATTAACTCTTCTAGGCCCCGGGAGGTGAGTAAAATACAGAACATTACTAGCTTCTCTATCTAGGTCTATCCAGTGCATTCCACAGACAAATAAATACACGTTGGATTTTACAGACAGACAAAATGAGGCTGGGAGATTAAAGAGCAAACTGTACTAGGACAAGGAAGAATATGACCCAGAGAAATCAGCATGCTTTTCTGGCAGCTGAAAAGTGCAGATAACCCACACCCCTGTATACCATGGAACTGAGCTCTCAGCATCTGACTTTGGATACAAGTTAGATGCAGAGCCAAGGCCAATGGATTTATGATCCATGATAATCACTTCCTAATTTTACCTCACGAGGGATATGCCTTCAGAAGGCAGACAACTCAGAAGATTTATGGAGATGATTGCTTTTCTTTGGGGCCTATGCCAAATGTTCTGGTGTGTTAGGCTAGAGATGGAGATGTAGTGATTTGCCCAAGGTAACGCAACAGAACGGGCCAAGGAGCTGAATCCCAGAGGTGCTCCAAGTGCAGGGCAGCACTATTGCAGTGGTGTTCTCTTCTTCTACTGATTAACAGGTTCACCTCATGTATGTCCTTAAACTCCAGAAAAAAACCCTCTGAAATGAACCATTCCCCTATTCCAGCAACCCCAGCTGTCACAGATGACACCCCAGAGCAACATCATTCCATGAGTAAATACCTGGGAATGTCTAAGGAACAAACCTTTGGGGGGAAGGAGGAAACAAAGAGTCATGGCATGACCTCAGTTGAGCATTTGTTACTAAACCCCTTTATGCACTGCCAGAGAATATGGGCTTGCTGGAGCCTGAAGCTCACACCACAGCAGCTCACAGTTGTTAATTCTAAAGAACCAAGCTCAAACCCTGCTGTGCTGGCCAGGATGGAGGCCAATCACAACACGAGGCAAATCCTTTTAATATGTTGCATATCACTGCAGTAATCCAAGACAAATCTCAGAAAAGAATGTGACTTTTGCAAGAGTATTTTTGTCACTGAAAAAATTAGTCTAGCAAAGAAACAGCAAAATTATCTTAGCAGCATTCGAGTTGCCCATCAGCCTTCAAGTGAGAATCCCTGAGCAGGAGTCTGAGGAGGCCACAGTGTCCACACAGGTGCCTGGGAATGCTGTAGATCCTGCTGACCATTCCCACACAAAGGCAGAGAACTACAACTACACCACCCAGCACCAATGCAGAGTTTACTTTCCTGTTCCAGGAGACCAACTCCATTTGTAGTAAAAACCTTACACACATGTATGCACAGCTTCTTTATAGCCCTATCTGACTTCCAAGGTCCAACGGCACCTGCTGAAAACATCTGCAAGCTTCTCATTTTGCTATAATCAAGCTTAGAAATACACTCTCTTAAAACATAAAAGCTGAGGTTCAAATGATTATACCAATTTAAGGAAAACTTTAAATATTTCCAGACATAGTAAAATGCAATGTGGTGATAAGAAGTCCCTGCAGCATTACCATTGAGGGCAGAATGACTAGAAGGTGAGCTACTGGGAAAAAACCTGGGAATGCTTGTTGACAGCAGCTGAACATGAGCCCAGGTGTGCCCGGGTGGCCAAGAAGGTCAATGGCATTCAGGAGTGTATCACAACAGTGCTGCCAGCAGAACCAGGGAACTCATAAACCCCCTGTACTTGGCACTGGTGAGGCTGGCCTGGAGCCCTGTGCCCAGTTCTGGGCCCCTCACTGCAAGAAGACATTGATGTGCTGGAGCCTGTCCAGAGAAGGGCAAAGGAACTGGGGAAGAGTTCAGAGATAAGTCCTATGAGGAGCATCTGAGGGAGCTGGGAGTGTTTAGTCTGGAGAAAAGGAGGCTTGGGAAGGGCCTTATTGCTCTCTACAACTCCCTCGAAGGAGGTTGTAGCCATCTAGGAGTCAGCTTCTTCTCCCTGGTAACAAAAAACAGGAGAAGAGACCATGGCTTCAAGTTATTGCCAGGGGAGGTTCAGGTTGGACATCAGGAAGAATTTCTTCCCAGAAATTTCTTCCCAGAATTTCTTCCCAGAAATTTCTTCCCAGGAATTTCTACCCAGGTTGTTAGGTATTGGAAGGGGCTACCCAGGGATGGAGTCACTATCCCTAGAGGTTTTCAAGAAATAACTGGACGTGGCACTTAGTGACATGGTCTAGCTGTGATGAGGTGATTGATCAAAGGTCAGACATGATGACCCTGGTGGTCTTTCCTAACCTAAATAATTTTGTGATTCTGTGTGAAAATTGTGAGAAGTCAGTTCCTATGACTGCTTTTTAAATAACTTACACCAAATCCTGACTCAGTTGCTGAGAAAGTGCTATAAATCTCATCAGAAATTTCCACGTACCTAATGAAGGCAGGAAATCAGCCCTCTTTCACCTGGGGCAATCCACAGCATTCTCTGGTTTTCTCCTTTCCATTACACAGTAGAGAACTGTTCCAATGGAATAGGTGAATTCTGGCTCCTTTAAACATGTTCTCAGGGTATTAAAGTTCAAAAGCTGGAAAAAAGTGATTTTAAAACACACTAAATAAGATGCAGATTGCAAAAATCTCTGAATTAGAAGAATGTCTTACAAAATGAAAATATGCAGATGAAATCTGTAATGAACAAAAAAGTAATTTAAATTGTTCCCTGAGGAAAATAACCAAAAGCATATCTTCTTAAAACAGCAAAGAAATTCCTAGGACAAAGAACAATTTACCTTTTTCTTTTTTTGGAAAACAAAACTGCAGTTCATACACTGCAGAATTGTTTACTCTGTTAGCCATTCTGGCAAATAAAGTCAGTACTTGACACAGGATCTGAAGCAATCAGTACAGCCCTAATTTCTAATGTCTGAACTCTTATCTTTTTAAATTCTAAATGAAAATTCTGAACACCCTTAATAGTATCTAATACTTCTACAACACTTTTCACTGTTAAGTCTTAAAATACCTTCCAAAAGTTGGAGATATTATCTTCATTTTAAGAAAAGGCAAACAAGCATGGAGAGCCAATTTGCCCAGACCCACCAAGCAGACTGGGAGCAGACACAGAGCAATGATCCATCCTCCTGTGTGTTCTAGTCCTGAGGAAATTAGCATTCCTTTTAATTGCATTTTTATTTCCTTTTAGAGAGCACATAGGAATATCTGGAAATTTAGTAGCAATTTTTAAAAGTGCTTTTGGGGAAAAGAAGATTTTAGTCACTCATTATGTGACTAAATTAATGCACATAGAAACACACTCTTATGAATATAAAACATGGCATACATCCACATTCTAGGGTATTTAATATTTGCTCTGAAACTCTGAATCAGATCAAATCCCTCAGCCCAATATTGTTTACAATTTATTTCAACTTCAATTTATGAGACAACACAGAGGTTCTCTTCTGTTTATGAGAGGCTGTGCCGTACTGATGCCACCTTCAATACAACTTTTGTAGTCCTCTGCCACATAAAGTTCCTGATACTTTCTGAATATTACTACCTTCCCATCCCTACTCTGAAGGGGTAGCTGTAGGGTTTCACAGTATGTTTCAAAGCAAATATTTTACACAACAATAATTTCAGAGCCTTTCCTTACCACTTTAATTCTGTCTCAAGCTTAATTCAGGAACTTAGCAACATCCATTGATTATCTGGTTACAGAGTCACTTTCCATACATTCATATATGCAGGTGTTATTATATACATATTGAGCTACAAATCAATTTCACAAGCATTTCTAGGCTTAGAACATAAACTCCTCTGCAAATTAGAACTTTGGGCAACAAAACAAGGCAATGTTGAAGCAAAAGAATACTCATGACACAAATTAAAATTGCCAGCAGCTAATTGACCCTTCTATTTCCCTTTGAGTCACAGAGATGGGAAGCATATGCTCCCTGAAACATTCCCAGCTTGAGAACAGGCACACTCCTGACACAGGAAACACCTAACCCATGTATTAGTGTCTGGAGTAGTAGTAGATATTTAACACCATGTACCAGAAGAAAACAGAAAAACATTTTACCAGGTGGGAGAGCTGGAGTAGGTAGATGAGGTATAATTATACTCACTGGAATTTGGCCAGAGAATTTGATCAAATACACCCAACAGCCTCATTAAAGCTTTAAACAATTGCAGGTACTTTTCTTTTTGGTCTTTGGTAAAGACAGTGCCTTGTCCGTTCTGTGTGTGTAATAACACATTGATAGGGTCTCTGGAGCTTTCAGGGGAGTTTTAAGTGTGTTTTATAGGTATAAGCACACACAAATATTTGAAGCGAGAGCATCAGTAGAATCTACTTAACACACATTTGCATAAATATACAGCCATTTGCATCAGATTACACCAACGCATGGTCATTTTCCCTGAGCATTCCGTGCTCTGCTCTGCCTCACACCTCATTTCTCCCCAGGGCTGCTCTCCCCTCCTCAGTAACCCTGCGGGAATGGCCCACGGAGGAGGGGAGAACAGCACCATGAGGGGGCAACCCCTCCGAGATGGTGAGAGGGTCCCGGCACAGTGAGGGGAGCAGAGTCCCTCAGAGACAGTGAAAGGGTCCCGGCACAGTGAGGGGAGCAGAGTCCCTCAGAGACAGTGAAAGGGTCCCGGCACCGTCAGGGGAGCAGAGTCCCTCAGAGATGGTGAGGGGGTCCCAGCACAGTGAGGGGAGCAGAGTCCCTCAGAATTGGTGAGGGGGTCCCAGCACAGTGAGGGGAGCACAGTACCTCAGAGACAGTGAAAGGGTCCCGGCACTCTGAGGGGAGCAGAGTCCCTCAGAGATGGTGAGGGCGTCCCGGCACTCTGAGGGGAGCAGAGTCTCTCAGAATTGGTGAGGGGGTCCCAGCACAGTGAGGGGAGCACAGTACCTCAGAGATGGTGAGAGGGTCCCAGCACAGTGAGGGGAGCAGTGCCCTCAAAGATGACAAGAAGGTCTTTGCACCGTGAGGGGAGCAGAGCCCCTCAGAGACAGCGATGGGGTCTCGGCACCGTGACTGGAGCAAGCTCTGAGAGATGGTGAGTCTTGGCACCACAAGGAGAAGAGAGCCCTGAGGGGAACAGCCCCTGAAGGGGGTCAGTCCCAAGAGCTGGGAGGAAAGGCCCTCAAAGGGCGGAGCCCCAAGGCTGCAAGTATAGTAGTGTTTCTCAGAGCAGGAGTTCTGAGGTGAGCAGGTTTCAGTCCTGTAAATTGCAGCTGTACAGGAATAATCTGAAGAGAAAATGGAGGGTGTGGAGGTACCTGTGACAGAAGGGGAGCTGGTCAGACTTGTCTGAGTTTTACAGTGCTGGGAGGAAGAAGGGCCAGAGAAGGGCAGGTAGCACAGCCAGGGTGGGCTTTGGAAGGGCAGGGAGCACAGCCAGGGTGGGCTTTGGAAGGGCAGGGAGCACAGCCAGGGTGGGCTTTGGAAGGGCAGGGAGCACAGCCAGGGTGGGCTTTGGAAGGGCAGGGAGCACAGCCAGGGTGGGCTTTGGAAGGGCAGGGAGCACAGCCAGGGTGGGCTTTGGAAGGGCAGCCCCATGTCCTCAGGTGGGTTTGGTATATGAAAGGGAGTAAGGCCCTGGCTAGGAAGCTTTGTTCAGGGCCTTTGAAAGTGGAAAGGCAGGAATCTGCCTGAGGGAAGAAATGACAGCCCACTCCTCCTGAAGGGTAGCTGCTCCTCTTGTGGAAATTAAACAGCAATCCGATCCCCCAGGAGTGTCTGCTGAGGTTCACCTGCAGACAAGCCAGCTGCTCTGGGATCCCTACCCTGCCCTGCCTGAGGGTGCTCCTGTAGCCCAGGTGGTCAAAGCCATGCACTGTCTGGTCTCACTTTGGATTTGTGGGGCAGGTGGCAGGTCAAGAGAGGCCCTGCCAGGCACCTGGATCTCGGGGCCAGTACTTGTTTGTGAGAAGTGTTCCTTGTTTGAACTGCAGGGGCAGTGAGAAACCCCAGCACTCTGCTCCTGAGAAAGCTGTTCTGGAGGCCAGTTGATGGGAAATGTCACGACCGGGAGGAAAATGAATGAGGTAGGCTGTGGTCAGCAGGATGCTGATCATTCTGAGCAAAATGATCTTTAGGGTTACAGTGGTATCTCTAGGGATGCTGCACTGAGACAACAAAGTAGCTCTGGGCTTGTTGCAGTGTGATTAAGATCTAAATGTCAAAAACAGTGGTTTTGTGGTTAAGGCTTAGGACAGTGGCTCAGCAACTGTGGCTTCAATCCTTTCTCCCTGACTGGCACTTTAGACAAACTGGAGGAAGACTGTTAATTTATCTGTGTTTGACTTGCACACCTGCAAAATTTTTACTATGCCAGTTAAATAAGTGATGTTTCTTCCTCCCTAATTGTACCAGTCCCAGTGTAGTGTTGATCAGCTGTTCTGAGTGTGCTTCCAAGGGGCTAAATTTACTGAGGAGAGTAAGTCACTTGGGCAAACAAGGCTTTATAATTTTTTTTAATTGTATATGTTTATTTTGTAAGAGATGAAAATAAGAAAATGGAAAAAACATATATATAAATTCTTAAAATGGAAAAGTTCTCAAAACCTTGTACTAGGGGGCAATAGATATTTAAATGGCACTGTTGAATAATATTAAAAATAGTTTCAGTACTCATGGCTTGTAGAAGTCTCTCACAACCCTGCAAATGATTTCTCTCTGTACTGATTTTGTCCTTTTTCCATTCAATGAGCAATGATTATTTCCCATGCTTTTACATGGAGCTGAAATTAGTTTGGTTATTTTTGTTTAACAACAACCGCCTCAATGCATGTTGTGCTTTTTATCCTGCTAAAAGAGCTTTGTTTGTTCCCTGGCATTGCAGATGATGTCAGCAAAGCTCCTGGAAGAGTAACTGCTGTTAGCTAACTGCTGTCTGCTTCACAACCAGCAAAGGTAGGGATGAAACCAAGGTACCTTTTTGGCCCCACAGAATGTAACCTATGTTTACATTCAGGGGTGTGGCTTCATCAAAATGCAGTAGCACAAAGTACTTGGGATAGTTTTGAGAATTAAGTTACCCTTCTGCTCAGTAACAATAGTAGTAATATGTAGACAATCCCTGCTTTTTGTGTTCAGAGGTCCAACTTTTGAGTAAAATGCAGGAGATTGGAATATCTGAAAGGATAAACTCATTCACACAGTCTGGCAGGGGTTTGCACTTGGGGGTTTATTTTTTTTTCACTTCACATAAGAGCAAGAAACTATTTTTGTTTGTTTTGTTGGGAGCTTCATTCATCCATTTAGGATGTTATCAATCCAATCCATGCATCCCATTTCTACTAAAAATCTGTGAGACAGGGCCTGAGAAATGAGGGCAGAAGATAAATACGGTGAAGACAGAAGAAAATGTCTTCTTTAATTCCTGCTGGCAGCAGTTCATTGTGTCATGCAGAGTGCTAAGGTCTAATTGCATAGAGATGGGCAGCCCTCATACAGGAGTTTATCTCTTTTGGCAGACGAGTAACTGGGAGAACGATGACTCCTCAACCCTGCAGTCCCATGAGCAAAAGGGGTGATTTTTATTCCTGCTATGGATTCTCAGGCTCTCTCCTTTGATGGAATCCGCATTCAGATTCTCCAGCAATGAAGAAGAGGGCAGGTTTTTCCCTTCCAGGCTTTCATTATGTTGCAGTTTTCATGATTTTCCAGGGCTGTTGGGTTCATGAAAATTAATGCAATTCTGTTAGACTGTTTCCTTCGCTTGTGATGTGCCCTGATGCATTATGAAACCATTCAAGGGACTGAAATTTCCCTTCCACTGAGTTCGAAGAAACAGCATTTGATTCGTGCTGTTTCCGGAGACTTCCTCATGACTCCGGTATTCTTCTACGTGACCCAGCTGAATGAATTGGAGAAGTCTTCTGTGTTTGGGACCCTCCCCTCCAAATCTCATTCCCAATTGATGGCATCAGCTCACTTTCTGGGAAGTGTTATATGTACTAAATAGGCAGACTTTGCAGATACATTTGTTCTGTAAGATTTCAAAATCATATTTTTTCTTTTCTATTCCTGGGTAAGGAGATGGAAACAGACAGGGAATACTTATCAGATTGGAGTTTTCAAAGGCAACCAGAGACAAAAGCAATTGGTGTACTGATAACAGAACTGTATCTTCTCTGATATGTGTTGTTAAGTCCTCCAGTGATGGCACCTTAGCTGCTGTTAAGCTGAGTTTCAGCTGGAGGAATTTCCACTGAAGGCATGGGTTTACTCTAGTGCTTTATTGATTGCTATAAAGTAGTTCTGTATTTCAGAGAAAATCTTTTGTCAGGCACATAGAGTTTGGATTTCTTGATTATGTCATGCCTGTAAACATTGAAGAAGAGAAAAGTTGATTTTGAATGTAAAGGAACATTAAAAAAATCAGGATGAAGTTTGATCACATTTACTAGAGAGGAATAGGAGTTTCATTCAGAGCTGTCAGGTAAACCCATGTGAAGAGATGTTCATCCTGAATATGAGGGTGATTGCTAGCTGTGAGCTATTTTCAAAATGAGCCAGTGTCTATGTATATACATGACAGGCCAAGATGACCAATCCTGGAGGGCCAAATGAGTGTGATCATATGGTTTTATTTTTATAATTTCAGTGTATGCTTTGAATATATGGGCTCCATCCAGAATTTCTTCCCTGCCTTCTGACAGTGGTGTCTAGGTGTTCAACAAGAGGGCAGTAAAAATGGGGGCACAATGCTGCCTTTTCACAGGGGCTCCTGTCTTTAATAAATAAAGAGATGGTGCACAGGATAAAGCATTGCTCTCTAAATCTGAACTAGCTGAAGGATGCCAGTATGTGCTGCAATCACATTCTTGATTGCATTATAGTCAGACCTGAAGAGAGGAGTCAGCTCAGGAGTGCCTCTGCTCCATCCTTCACAGTCCAATATCAGGTGGATAAAGGGCTCTTCCAAGGACTTCTCTGCCTGACTCCTCTGCACTACTGGATTTCTACCTACTGGTTCAGTAACCTGCAAAGATAGCCAAGGGGCAATTTACCTCCCTTCTCCTCCTCTGTTCTATCCTAATCAATTTAGGAGAATCTGCCCTTTGCTGAAAGGACAGATAAAAATTCCAGCAAGCATATCTCCTTATAAATTCAGAGATAAAGATTAAAGTGGGTAAGGGACGTCTTCCAGCACCCTCTTCAGTTTCTAAAGTTTCCTCAACAGTCTCAAAGCACTCTTGTGACTTTTCAAGTATGTAAATGGGCTAATTCCTGTCTCTTCAGGTATTTCCAGGTAGAAGTCAGGTAAGCACCACCTATTCCAGTGATTATATGCTTGTTCTTTACTGTGATTCCCTTCTCATCTGCTGGGACACCTCATACTGTTTAGCAGTGTGTGAATAGCAGGGTGCTTATGACATGCTGACATCTGCTTACATCTTGCAGCTGAAAACTCTAGTTCTACAGAGAAAATTGCTGTAATTTCAGGTATAAATGCATGGAAATTCTTGGTATCAGTACTGTACTGTCTTTATAATGGTGCCTGATGCTTTTTTTGGATGAGTGGGGTGACACTGTGTGAGTAGGAAGTTGGAAGGGTTATTTGGTTCTTGAGTAAGTGGCCATTGGGTAAACTGTAGCTAAAATATCTCAGATACACATTTCTGCTGCATGTACAAATAAAAATACCCCAGTGGAAGTGGCAGGAAATGAACAGCTGGATAGAACTGCACTTGTAATGGTTGGCCTCAGCTTTTCTCTTTCTGGGACATGATGGCAGCGTCTCAAGCAGGCTGTGGTGGCAGTGAGCTGCACCTCTAGCAGCTGCTGTGATGAATCACCCAGAGGACATTGCCCTTCCTTCCTTCCTTCCTTCCTTCCTTCCTTCCTTCCTTCCTTCCTTCCTTCCTTCCTTCCTTCCTTCCTT